>JBAHVQ010220926.1:0-11096 GCA_036872915.1 Nanipora kamurai
AACGTTTTTCTTTATCTGCAATTATAATTTCATCCAACATGGCGAAAATGTCTTTGTCCTTTGAATCTCGAGGGATTAGTTGCACACCACCTATACTTCATTCGCTTCATCCATCCCAACGAAAAACTGCCAAGATCTAGTCCTTGTATAATTAACAAATCACCAGACGTTGGAAAAAGGGCAAAGTCTATTCACTCTGTCAATGCACAAATCACCGGCTATTCCGCTGTCAGTTTCAATTGGTGACCTTCTCCAGGCAGGTAAACTTGTCAGGCCTCCAAGAACGAGCACAGCAACATTTGAGCTTGAGCATTTTGTTGTCCCGGAGAACACTTGGAAAAAGGATGCATTACAAACTCTGGCTGTCCAAGAGGTTAAATTCGGATTCGGCGGTTTTAGAGAAGCATTTCGAGCTTCAGTTTGTGGTACCGCATACTTTATTTCTGTGCAGGGAACCTCTCCGCGCTGGGAATAAATGCATTTTTAGAAAACCACAAGTGCAACAATTACTGTGAAATGCTTGACCTTAAGGTATAACAAAACGGACAAGCCTAAAACTAAAATCATTGAAGAGAATTGTTCCAAAGAGAAGAGTAACAATTGCATACTTAACATTGTGTAATTGAGAACGATAAAAGATGTTAATATTAAAGTTCTTAAAAATATATCAACCTAAATTTTTCTTGCAGTTCACTAAGTTATCAATTACATGTACCATGCAGTCAAAGACGAAACACCCATATGCTCTGAGACACTTGTCTGAATATGTCGGCGCGTTTTACCAACATACAATGCACCACAACATTTAGACTCACAAGAATACACGACATGTGATCTCAGATCACAGGGAATTTTGTCCTTGAATGGAAAGAAATTGGAGAGACGGCAGGAAGGACGAAAGACGACTCGTAGGGAGATGTGCGGATAAGCTGAGGAGAGTATTTTATGGAGATGTGAACGGATGTGTAAGCCATGATAACCAGTGAAAGGAAGGCAGAAATAAACAATTTTTTTTGAACAGGTGTGAACTATGTCTCGGGGATGTATATATCTTGTTAAGGAAAGACTAAATGCAACTGTCCAAGAAAGCTACAAGATAGCCATTAAGAGAGAAAGTCTGTTTGAATTTTTCAATTTCAAAATGGAAAAATACGTAAGAAGAGCAAATGTTAAAATAACGATATATAAGTGAGAGTAACAGACCTCTCTTGTACATCATAGGGATAAAACTATCGAAGTTGGTAAATAAACCAGTGGAAGTACATTTGTGATGGACGGAGGTTGGAAAAAATCCATTAGAACGTATTATCTTAATATCTAGTAAAGGGAGGGATGAGTTAGATTCAAGTGCGTGTGTAAACTGAATGTTTGGGTGTTTCAAATTAAGATAGGAAAGAAAAGGAAGAATGTGGTCACGTGACTGAAAATCAGAAAACAATCATCAACGTAACAGTTAGCTAATTGCCCCACTCACTTCTACCGCCTCTTTTCTACCTCCGTTACGTTGATGATTGTTTTCTGATTTTTCACAAATGTTAGGAGTTGTCTGTCCATGCGATCTTGTGGATTATAATCTCTGCCAGCCAACAGCTCTAATAGCTGGTCTTTAAAATACTTCTCTAATCTATCGTGAAGGTCGCGCCGCTATCTTTCTATTTTGTTTGTTGTAGATGGACCATAAATCACTGAGTGGGTAGCGTCGTTCATAGTCCCTAGCTTGTTGGTTAAATAACAATGAATCGTAGCCATTTTTCCAGTTTCCGTACCTTTGTCTATTCGCAAAAATCTTTGGAGCATGTTAAAGTCGTGCAGATATTGCAAATATATCGTCCCGATGATGAACGGATCAGAATTTGATGTAAATGCAATATAAACAAAAACAGCATTTTCAATTCCAATTGGAAAAGTCCAACCTTGGAAACACACATTTTCTCATGGCCATCAAGAGATACGACCCAAAGAGGGCCTTCAGATGTGAAGGTCTTCCTCTTGTTCTTTTCCTTCTTATTGACCCGTCTTGACTTTAAGTCGTCAGAATCAATGTCCTCCATGGTATTATAAACTAAATGTCTGGGGACTTTAACATTATGCTCGGTCCTGAACTTTTGGTTCATTGCCCGGTATCCTAATAATCTCCCGGGTCCATCCAACTCATGTTGAACTGCGTTTCTGATGTCGTCGATTGGTGTCTTGTAGTTTATGTATTTAATAAATTTGATTTAAAATAGAATAAAGAAAGACTGAAATCTGTAAAAAAGTTGATGATAACGCTGGGCCACGAGCACAATTTAAAAAAGAAATCGCATTGGATATACGTTTGAAAATCGTTTAAATTTGATTTTAAAATGGCTTTCATTTTGAGTATTAAAACTAAAATGGATATGACTTTTGAAGAGTAAGTAAATGTAATATAAAACTGAAAAAAGAAATAGACTAATATACGGTAAAAACATGATGATAACTTTGGGCCACCATACTTATCATTGCATCGCTGCAAATATAGTAAGTAAGGTTAAAGAAATAACATTATAAAAGCGATTTTCTTGGGCCAGGTAAAACGCCGCAAAATGCCCGTAGAAAGACGGTAAAATAGAAAGTGCCGCGGTTTGGTAGAAATATGTCCGCAGTCGAACTCAAACTTATATGGCTTGATGAATCCATCGAGGGCTACGTTTTGATTGATTTGGCTAAATTTCGAAGATTTGGACTTCTGTATCCTCTAAGGAGTTATTTAGAGCTTATCGCTCATTAAGGCGATTAAAGTGGATCACTGTGCTTCTTATCGCTTAACTATCTTTGTGGATGTGGTACACCACTTCTGAAATTTTTTTATAATTGTGTACGGTCCTCGCGGGAATCTGTCAAGTTTTTTCGAAAATCTCCTCGTGACTTCCTGGCCTCCTGACCAGCGGTTGATACAGCTACTCCTAGTCTTCGACCTTGTAACTATGTCCCGTGCTCGTACTACGTAGTAGTCCTTGTGACGCTGTAAATTTTTGTCCCTGGCTAGTTCATGTACTTTTTGCAGCATTCTTTTAGTATTCTGGTGTGCCTTCGCCCACGAGCGGTGATCTGGTGGACCCTCCACTCCCAGGTCGATCATTATTCTGGTCTTTCTTCCAAACAGCATTTTGTGGGGCAACTAGTCGGAAACAATAGTCGTGTTTGGTCCCCCCTGATGAAACACTGAAACTCGCTTTTTACATATTACGTCATAAAGATCGAGATCCATTGGTATTTTAGCAGGAATTCTAAATTAATTACGGCACTTGATTTGATGTATGAATAATGTCATTATGACGTCATAAATTTGAAAATTTTGGGGTTTTTTACACTAATTTGTTGATTTGAACAGAAACGTTTACATATATATTTTCAAAGGGAAAACACCGAATTCAACTACTGAACTTCCCGTATTATTTCAAAGAACTGCTGTTTTGCAGTGCGTTTGGACTAGGTGAAAAGCAAGATTCTTCTAGACTTGTGAAAAGAAACCCACTATTAAATACTGTTTAATAAAACGGCAGGAGTGTTTTATTAGGTTTAAAATACGAGGGCGTAGCCCGCCTGGTTTTAAACCTCATAAAACACATACTACGACTTTATGAACGGCTTCAAAAGCGAACCGTAAAAAGCGTGTCTCTGCGGAGTTCAAACAATGGCTTACACTTTCAGAAGAAAATGTTAGCATACAAGAAAAAAAGTTATGCTTTGTTAGTATTCTTTGGACAAAAAATGCTAATGGACAGCGTTTTATCATATATAAAGACCATACACGTGAAGTATTATCGGTGAGTTGATAGGCCAACTCGGGCCCAAGAGATCTGAAAAAATTAATCTTATCCAGCGAATCTAAAAGATCGTTCGTAGGTTTAGTTTTAAATGTAAAAGCACTTTCAACGGTTCTCACATATACTTCAGACTCAATGTTCATTACTCGCCGGCCACCTGTGGCCACGGCGAGTTATAATTTCGGCTTTAGCATTTGTTTGTTGTTGGCCACAAAAAGCCAAATCCGCTGCACAAACCGAAGTCGCGGATGGTCAAGATGGCGGCGGCAAAGAAAAAAAACATGCAAAACTACGAACAGAAGTTTAAATTGATCAAATTACGTCGAGGGGGTACATGGCCCACGGAAGCATACTTGCATATCCTGCCTAATGCTGGTTTTTTGTCAGAATCACGACTTTGACTGGAATCTTTTCGTCTCGTAATTCTGCAAAGTGGCAAAGGAGGCAAGGCGGGAGAAATGCAGTTGCTAAGTACTTATATAAGACACCGTATAATTTGGTGGTGCCGACGGCTACGCAAGTGTAACTATTCTCCTTTTGGTGGAATAATACGTATAAACAAAGTTAAAGCCGTAATCCTAATTCTTGATATGAACGCCGAAATTTGGAAGATGTCCTCCCACATGGGCCGCTTTGAGATGATTTCGGAACAATAAATTTGCAAAGATTTCGTGGCCTTTTCAGTCGACGATATTGGACTCACTGGAAGGTATTATGAGTACCAATGGTCCTTAGCTGCTTATTTAAACTCCACGTCAAAGAACTGATTAGAACATCATTAAATCAGCTTCCCTCGCTAAGACTTAGGGACATTGATGCAAATAGTGTGTCTTATTGATAAACTGAATATGACAACATTTTCTAGTAGCAAAAATATTCAACTTGATGGTTAAGGGAGGACTGTATACTTTCACAAATTGGCAAAGGCCTAGGAGACATAAGGCAAGTGTTCGTGCTTTGAGTTCTTAAGTTGTTCGCAATTTTGTTGGTTACCTTAAAAATACAGAAAATGTAGCTGCAACTTTTCTAGGAACATTTGGAACTTTCCTTTTAAATTTTACTGAAACAAAAGATGCAGCTGACCCATACCCCTTGTTTTCTATGAATTGATTTTTTGTGGATAGATCATGCAATATCACCAGTTACAAATCAAATGTGGTATTAAATGAATACTTCATGTATCTATGAGTTATAATTATGATGCAAAGTGGGATCTGAGGACAAAAAATTGGTAGCAACTTAGTACTGTAGAAGGGGCAACTCAAGCACAAAGGTGTAATCAAGCTTTGAGCTTGCTATAGCTCCAGTGTTATGTTATATTGTAGTACTGTTTGGAAATTAAAAATGTGCATACTGAGAAGCTTAGCGATTACATTTTTCTTAGACGATGATGAAATTATGCACCAGTCCTGATCTTCCACAAGGGTGGTAACCCCGTTATGGGGATGGTTAAATATGGTAGAATACAGAGCAATTGTAGATGTTCAATGACTTCATAACTATGGAAACAGGGGTTGACTGATTGTCTGGTGGTTCACAACATTGAATATCACTGGACATACTTGGGCTCAGATAATGTTGCCTGGACTGCCTTCTCCAATAACTACTACCCTGATGCCCCTCTTTTTGCGAATTGCATAACTCGGACGTGAAAGAACCAAACCTGCTGCGTACGAGATGGCAATCGACCTGGCCACTTGCTTATTTTTCTCGGTCATCACCATATATGGCAAGGCCCTAGGTACGAGCTTGCAAAAATGCTTTCTCTCATGAAAATCTTCCATGTTTTGCTTATCCAAATGACTTACCAGCGTTACTAATTTTCGGATTTTATCCCAAGATCTGCCGATTTTCTGAAGTAGTTGGGATTTCTCTTACGATTATTTTTTGTCAGGGGTCCAACCTTGGGATTTTTCTAGGAATTTTAGCAGAGCAAACAGTTAGGAAGTTAGGAATATTTAAAAATCAAAATCTGATTGGGGTGTAAATTTAAATTAGTTGATACAAAAATACTGACTGTATGTGGACCTCACCTCACAAATACTTATTGGATCCAGCGACTGCTATTGTATGCATCCATTTTTCATGGAAGATCAGGTACTGGACCCACGTCCTTTGATCGTGGGTGTGAATGGCCCTGGGATCCACTGATCTGTATACATGAGTGCAAAGAACCAGGCTAGTGGCAGAGTTACTCCTAGTCCCCTTCGGAGAAAGAGAGACCTTGGCTTTTTTTGTCAAAAACAAGTAATCATGGGCATTTTGAGGGCAATACTGAGATTTTTAAAAAATTTCACTTAACAACACTGTTATTCAACGTAGTCCTATGGTATACCTATGCAGCTATGTGCATAAAACACGTAAACAAACATTGTTAACCTCGTCAACCTCGTACCTTGGGTCTTACCTCTGGGGTGGGTTGTCCCCTGCTATCCGCATTCCACTAGCCCGCCGAGTGAACACTGACTAGAGTGTCTTGTTTTTGAAGTTGGGTTTGTAATTTCAGATCCAAGACTTGCATCTATTAAATTATGACGTAATTTAATGTGACTGACGAATGACGGAGACGAAAGCTTGCGAAACGACAGAATTAAATTTGATACCACATGATAAGTGATCGCATGTCAGATGCTACATACATTTAGTTTAAGATACTTATCTCAGACCGTGCGATCGCGTACACAAATTGAAACATGTAAAAAAGTCGATTTGGTTGAAACCTACATGTATATAAAAAGTAAAAGTAGTTTTGAAGAAAAGCGTGGTCGTCCTGATATTTGTAGAACGCTAAGAACATATTCACATGAAGCCAGATATCCTGGGGGTCAGGGATATCTCGTGCCCCCGACATACCCCAGTGGTGATGTTTTTCCCTGTTTCGAAAACTCTACCGTTCACACGAGACTAGGATATCTCGGCGGTCCGAAATATCTCGCCTTGGCAATTCGGGCACCCGGCTTACAGGGATATATTATCGGCAAGTGAATCCTTTGCAGCCGGATATCTCGGGGAGCTGAGACAACTTTGAGTGCGTTGTCAAACTATCTTGGCTGAAATGGCGTGTGAGGCTGCAAATCAAAATGAACCGAAACATTCAAACTCGCGTGTTAAGAAGTTTAGGTGGTAAGAAGAGAAAGTCCACAGACTCTTAAAAACCATTGGAGACTACAAGAGTACTTGCGAATTCGTCAAGCGATTTGGTCAGTTTTTATGGATCCGTAAGAAATAACTTTGCGAGAAGACTTTCCTGAAGCATTATCCTTAATATCATCTATTAAGAATATGGTTTGAGGATAAACATTCTCCAACGTGGAAAAATTGCCACAAAAACTTAAAGAAATTAAATGGCTTTAGTAACAAGTTACCGAGTACGACCGAACATCCTTAAAGTATTAGGCATTGTAGTTTTTATGGAATTCTTGTTTCAACTGTGTTGTCTTCTTTCTCTTTATAGATCATCTCGGATTGATTTAGATTGTTTTATTCTATAGTATCAGCCATCACCATCACATATTTATCTCACGGGAAGAGATCCCTTGTACTTGATTATATACAGTTAAATCGGAAGTAGCTATTTACATAAAGAATATATTACATCCCCCTTTCTATAAAAAAATTTTTTTCCCATATTATCAAAAATTTTTTAAAATAACAAATTATGTATTATGGCGTAAATCTACCTGGTTTCTTACTTATACGTCCCGATCTTGTTTTTGTTTCTAATTCATCAGAAGGTTTCTCCTTTGTTGTCATGGGATTCAGATTCTCCTTCATAAATGGACCTGCTGCTATACGTGCTGTCTTATGAACGTCTGGTTTAATGTGGCTCCGGTTTCTCCTCAATTGGACTCCAAAATGATTCTCGACACCATACGATCTGGGTGTTTGTTCAACTTTTGTAATCTTACCAGGGCTCCATGTCTTCTTGACCCGGATCTTGTATTTGTACTGGTTGGTCTTGGAAGAGCGTTGGAACTTCTCTGGAATTTCTATCATACCATCTAACTTGCTTCTCTTGCCTCGTTGTTAGTAGTTTTGTTACTTCTTTTTGATCGCCAAGTGGATTTACCTTCACTGGTAAAATCGTTCTATGCGATCTCCCATTCAGAAGCTCAGCCGGAGATCTCAATCTAGCACTCAATGGCGTAGATCGTAGCGTTAGTAGAGCCAGATTAGGCTCTGCTCCTGCTTCTTTGCACTTCAGAAGAATTTTCTTGACGGTTTGAACTTGTCTTTCTATGAATCCATGGCATTTCGGGTAATAAGGTGACGAGGTCACAACTCTGAAACCATAAATTTTCGCTAATCCCTGGACTTCAACAGAAGTGAACTGCGTGCCATCATCGCATATTAAAACTTCAGGTATGCCTTGTTCGAAGAAGACTGTTTGAGTTACGTTGACTATAGCAGCTGCGGTAATGTTATTAAGCTTCCTTACAAAGGGAAACTCCGAATAATAGTCGGAAATGATTATATACCACGATTCTTCCACTTTGAAAAGATCTGCTCCCGAAGTGTGCCACGGTCTTGGCGGAATTTCACTTGCAATCGATGGCTCCTTTTGCTGAGAGATCTGGAACTTCTTACAAGTTCTGCAGGAGGCCACTGTATTCTCAATTTCCTTGTAAATACCAGGCCAATAGACACAGGATTTCGCTCGAAGTTTACATTTCTCCATCCCCAGATGACCACTGTGGATTTCTTGCATTACCAGCTGTCGAAGAGATTCTGGAATTATTATGCGACTTCCGAGCAACAGGACTCCCTCTTAAATGGAGATATTGTCTCTACATACGAGCAACTCAATCTACAGAGCGTATAGAGTGTAGATGTTTTGCAAGCTTGGATATAAACAACGAAAGGCTCGTTCTTCAAGCTTAATGAAAGCTCAGTAAAGTTGTGAGTTCCCCAACGGGAATCAAAACCCCCTGTTGATCCAATAAGGCTTTAAAACTTGTTGAACTTTTTTGATACTATCGGGCCACCCTTGGATGACTTGTTGGGAAAGGATCTGCAGAATCCCATTGTTAGCAGCTTCCTCTTTTATTTGATTTAGCTTGATAGGTGTAATCTCTACCGAGTGATGTACTCTAACTGGCATCCCTGGTATTTCCCGCTTGTCTTGTGGAGTCAATCGTGACAACGCATCGGCGATCACCATTTCCTTGCTAGATTGTATTTAATGCTACAGTCATTGGGCTGTAATCTTAAGAGCGTTCTTTGAAGTCGCGGAGGTGCCATAATGAGATTCTTTTTATGAACCTGTTCTAGTGGACGATGACCACTTTCTACTACGAATTTCCTTCCATATAAATAACTGTGGAACTTTTCGCAGCCATAGACTACAGCCAGTTGCTCGCATTCGATATTGGCATATCAGCTTTCTGCTGGAGTGAGAGCCTTCGACGAAAACGCAATCGGTTGCCGTCCTGTGTCAGTACAGCTCCCAAACCTTTGTTTGACGCATCAACTAGCAGAATGACTGGTTTACTTCTATCATAATGAACTAACATGGTTTCAGTACTAATTAGGCATTTGAGTATTTCGAATACTCTCGTATGCGATGGAGTCCAATTGTATTCAACATTAGCCTTTAGATTCTCTTTGAGAAGCCAAGGAAGGTGTGCAATTTTTTCTTGTCCTTTGGTGGCTCCATATTCTTTATGACTTGGACTTTCTCTGGGTCAGGCTTTACTCCGTTGGATGTGTATAACATGCCAAAGAAACTGCACTTGGTGGTCTTGACAGCACACTTCTCTTGGTTCAGCTTGACGCCAGCTTTCCTAGTGCATTGCATTGTTCTATGTAGGTGTAGATCATGATCTGATTCATCTTCGCCGTGGACTATGATATCATCTGTAATCCCAATAGCAACAGGACAATTACAATACGTTTCATCGACTTTGAACTGAAATACATCTTGGCCCTCCCGTAGGCCAAAAGGCATGCTTAAGAATCTATATCGACCATTTGGCGTGTTGAAGGAGGTTAATTAAGAGGACTCTTCATCTAATTTAACATTCCAATATCCATTTCGAGGATCCAACTTGGTAAACGTCTTACCTCCAACTACCTTTGGGATGATCTCCTCTACTGTAAAGGTAGGGTCGTGGTCCCTTTTATAGCCTTATTTAAGTCCTTCGGGTCAAGGCATAACCGAAGTCTTTCGTTGGGCTTTTCTCTAATGACTATGGAGTTAACCCAGTCAATAGGTCTAATTACCTTGGTAATTATTCCTTCTCTTTCCATCTCGGGAAGCTCCGAATTCAACATTTCCATTAATTCTAATGGTACTCTTTGGCGTGCATGGATAAATGGTTTAACCTTGGGATATAAGGTGATATGATTTGTAGAATCTTCAAAACACCCAACAACCCCACCAAAGCATTCTGGATACATCTCGATCAGATGCTCTTTGTCCTTTATTTTGGGACGACTTGCAATTGGCAAGGAGGGTTTAACGTAGTTTTCTGAGTATTTTTTTAATGGCTGGCTTACTACGTTTGATTGGTTAGCAAATTTCACTTCTTTCTGTCTACTGGGAATCTCTTTACTACTTGGCCCTTGACTCACTTCCCTATAGACTTTGTCTTGCTGCACAGCTTTGGTTTCCAGAACATACTGGAACCTAACCAAATTAAGGGCTGTACATGCTTTTATTCCCAGGATGGCAGGACCCACTGCATCAATGATATAGAACGTACACTTAAAATTTCTTCCTTTATACTAGCAAGGAATGTCTACTGTTCCAAGTTGGGCAATCTCCGTCCCCGCATAAGCAGTTAGGATCGTATTCTTTTTGCGAGCTTTTCCTTTGGTACCCCTTCTGAGTTAATTAACTCAGGGTATAAAATACGGAATAAGTATATAGGGATTACATTGCTCTGACCTCCGGTATCCACTTTGAACTTTATATTTATATCTCTGTTGTTCTTCCGCTTTACACGTAAAATAATAAATATTGCTTCTTTAATGTTGTTTTGACATCCTTCCCCCATGTTATTTATTTCTATTGAGCCAATTGTCATAATATCATCAGAAATGTCCCCAGTGTATTTGCTTCTATGTCGTTAATTTGTTTTCTACTTCCTCGGTTTGGTGATTTTGATCTTTGACGAAGTTTTCTTCATCTACATACCGACTGCCAGTGATTTAACTTCCCACATTTCCTACATTTGGTCCCATACGCCGGGCAATGGCCAAGTTTCACCTCCCACGTGACCTTGACGTATTGCCTCACAATGATTGGTCGATTGGCGTTTGAGGGCAAAACATTGCACAGCCTCGACCATCGCACGCGATGGA
>JBAHVQ010220947.1:0-11094 GCA_036872915.1 Nanipora kamurai
ACCACTTTGATGCCACACTGAGGAAAGCAAGGGAACTTTGCAGTTCACTTGACCTCCCAGCTGAGTTTGAAACGAGAAGACAGCGACAAAGACGGCGGTTCTTCGATGAGCGTCAGTCAGACCAAGCTGAAGAAGCTGCTGTTGATGCTCAAGAAAGATTTAGAATTGACGTATACAGTGTCGTTCTAGATACAATCGTCACTGATTTGAAGAGGCGCTTCAATGATACGACGGTTGGCATTCTGAAGGCCTTTGACTGCATCTCCCCAACCACCTTCATTGACAAGCATGTTGAGGTTCCAGTGGAATCCAGTTTGGAGCAACTGGAAACATTGTGCTCATTCTACCACAATGACCTGCCTGCGAAGGAGACAGTCGTCATGGAGTACAAGAATGTACACGCGTTACTAAACGCGTGGGACTTTGTGGACGGTGAAGCTGTTCCCCGTGATGCTAAAGATCTTTTGGTGTTCTTGGAGACTTACAACTTGACAGGCCAGTTCGCAAGCATTGCAACATTGTTACAACTGGCACTTACAATTCCTGTCTCATCAGCACATGACGAGAGAGCCTTCAGTTGCTTAAAACGTGTGAAAACATACTTGCGCAGTACCATGACGGAAAAACGCCTGTCGAATCTCGCTTGTATTTCTATCAATCGTGAAATTGTTTCGAATATTTCGATTCGAGAACTTCAAATGCTGTTCCTGAACGACAAAACAAGAAGAATTTTTAAATAATGTGTTAATTCACATGGACGCGACATTATAAAACGTTTTTCAACGTTAAAAGTTAAAACTCTGTGTGTTAACGCTCAGTGTGTTAACTCTGTGAGTTAACTGTCAGTGTGTTAACTCTGTGTGTTAACACTCAGTGTGTTGCCTGTCTGAGTACATTACATTTGAAGAGAAATAGTGATAGAAACATTTGATCTACCTCGATCTACCATTCGATAATACCGGAAATTGTATATTTATATACTAGCATATTACCATTTCTTCACGCTTAGATTTGAAAATGGCAGCCGGCGAACATATATCGCCATCTGATGTAAATATTAAATACAATAAAGATATTATTCTTGTTCATTCCTTGATGATGTCTCATGTGTACACAGTTTTTAAAAGCCATACCTTTTAACCACGTTCCTTTGACCACGCCCAGTTGTCGGAAAATTTATAGTTCCTCCCACTGAAGAAATTCGTAGCTACGTCATTGGTCTTTAACGATTCCTTGATGACCAATATGTGCTAGGTTGATTGTCCGGCGTCTCAAGGAGGTGGGCATTACGATTCGGTGTCCACGAAGTACAATTCCTCTATGCACTGACAGTTCGTCACTTACTTTCTTGTATTCTGTCGTGGTCGGATTCGACCAATTGTGGGTTTGCATAGCTTGAATCACCATTTGCATTGTGTCGCCAACTGACGTTTCAACGTGGATTTCTTGAAGGGTCAAGGCGGTGGGCACGGCATTGGAGCATACATAGTTTACGTATTCTTCAGCAACGCTTTCTGGTTGGGGCTCGGAGCAGGTTGGGTGTCGGCTAAGGAAGTCAGCTGAGTTTTTCTCATCTTTACCAGGTTTGTAGACAAGGTGATAGTTGTAAGGCATTAGGCGAAGCTTCCAGCGATCAATACGGGCAGATGTGACTTTGTGACTGCGAAAGATACCAAGGAGGGGCTGATGATCGGTTGCGATAGTAAATTGAGCACCACATAGATAAAGATGAAAGTGCTCAACGACCCAAACTACTGCGAGCATTTCTTTCTCAGTCTGAGAGTATCTAGTTTCAACATCAGATAGAACACGACTGGCGTAGCAGATAACTTTGTCGTTTTGGATTAGCAGCGCACCAAGACCAACAGGGCTGGCGTCAACAATCACTTCTATGGCTTGATGAGGATCGAAGTACGACATGACTTGATTGCCAGTGAAAGCTTTCTTGAGTTTGTCAAGGGCTGCTTGCTTTGTTTCTTCCCTTTTTCATGGTACGTTTTCTTTTGTCAAGGTACGTAATGGAGCTGTGATATCAGCATAACCGGGTATGTAGCGTGACAGGTACTGGGCCATTCCAAGGAGAGATTTGACTTCACTTGAACTACGGGAATTGGAGCTGTGGCATTCTGGATAGCTTCAACCTTTTTGTGGTCGGGGTGTAGTCCTTCTGCGTCAAATATGTGACCATAAAACATCACTTCAGATTTCGAAAAGTCGCACTTCTCCTTGTTTAAGCGAAGGTTGTGGGACTTGAGTCTTTCAAGGGCTTGACGGAGGTTGGCGTCATGAGTGGCTTGATCTTTGCCGAAAAAGATGATATCGTCAGATATGTTTTTGCAGCCTGGTAGGCCAGTCAGCAGTTCTTCGATGGTGTTTTGGAAGATCTCAGAGGCAGCATTGATACCGAACAGAAGTCGCTTGTACCGTCTGAGACCAAGGTGGGTGCTGAAGGTGGTGATGTGGCGGCTCTCTTCTGCAAGTTCAAGTTGATGATAGCCAGAGGATAGATCTAAGGTTGGAAACACGGTTGCACCATTTAAGTCAGCCACTGAGTCATCGACGGTGGGCATTAAATGTTTTTGTCGCTTGACTGCCTGGTTTGCCTCACGCATATCAATACATATGCGGACTTCGCCTGACTTTTTTGGGACGACAACAATGGGGCTGATCTATGGTGTTGGTCCATCAACCTTTTCGATGATATCTAACTTTTCAAGTCGTTGGAGCTCTTTCTCAACATCAGATCGAACGTGGAAGGGGATTCGACGGTGGGGTTGTTGTTTGGGAGAAACATCAGGATCAATATGCAGCTTAACAGTCTTACCAACTAGCTTTTCAATCCCAGAGAAGAGGCACTCATTTTCTGGGGGATACTGATTGGTTGATGAAGGGTGATGGGTGGTGCTGTTGATCGTAACTTGGAGCAAGGATAGTTGGCAAGCTGTGGCGTAGCTTAGCAAATTTCCAGAGTTCCCGTCAACCACATGAAATTGGACAGAAAGGTATTTAGAAGCAGTGGAAATGCTGGTTGTGATAACTCCTTTTAGTGGTAGGGGGCGTGGTGATCCATAGGAATAAATGTTGTAGTTTGTTTGTTTCAGTGAGATTCTTTTGTTGCGGGTTATTTAGGTTTTGGTTATAGGTGACGTCATCGAGGATGTTGACGGAAGCGCCAGAGTCTATCATGACGAGTATGGTATGCCCTGCAATGTTTACATGGCACTTTGGTGGTGTGGGTATTCCAGAGAGATTTGCAATTGTGAAAACATAGTCTGGTTCGGAGTCAGAATCGGGTGGAGCCAAGGGGTGGGTATGGGTGACATTCCTTACATGCTGTCAGGATGGAGGTTTGGTGCCGTAAACCCGGGCAAAATGTCCGATTTTTCTACAGGATTTGCAGTCCTTGCCCCTTGCTGGGCAAACTCTGATATGTGGGATATGTTCCACCGCAGTTTCCATAAGGTTTCTTTGGCGCGATTTTGCTCTCCAGCCCTTCTGAAATTACGCGGTCGTTGGTTCCCAAGACGCGATCTTTGGACCCCTGTACTGGCTTCCGTATTTCGCTGTTGTTGATTTCCTTGACGAATCGAATTGACGCTTGAGAATTCTTGTTCCTCGACTTTGCTCGGCTGTCTTTTGTTTATTTCAATGGTCCGGCCGGTCTTCATAAGGTTCGGTAGATCAAGATTGTCACGAAGGGCTCGTCGGCGTAAAGAATTGGATGTACAAGTCAAAATAATATAGTTTTTGATCTCTTTAGCGGGGTCCCTGAATTCGCACGTTTGAGAAAGTAGGCGTAATCGAGTATGATAAGAATCAAGGGACTCTTCGGGTTTCTGCTTCGCTTGGCGGAAGTTAAAAACTTCGAAAGCTACATTTGTCTGGGGTCAGAAGTACTGGTTGAGCTTTTCCACAACGGTTTTGTAGTCTTCGGTGCTGCTAGTTGGCAGAGTATCGTAGATATCATCAACAGCAGGGCCAGCGTAGTGCAGGAGCAAAGCTGTTTTCCTTTTGTCAGCTGTGATGTTAAGCCCGCAAAGTAGCCGTGCAAATCTCGTGCGCCACTTTTCTCATCTTGGGTCAGCATTGGAGTCCTCGTGTACGTTAAACGGTGGAAAATCTGGGAATCGTGGTTAAGGTGGGTTATACTAAAATTCTGCGGTATTTACTTGCCGGATCGCGCGACACGTTGTCGATACTCTTGATAGTGTTTTGTTTTGGTTATACTTTGGCTAATATGCTTCTTGTGTGTTTGTATGATTGTTGCGGGTCTCGATCGTGTTTCCTCGTCGCCAGATGTAGCGTTGTAAGAGAACAGTTTATTAACATCAACCTTTACAGTGTATATATACGAAGAGGAGAATATGAAAGTGTTTTTAGGCGAACACACAAATAAAACATGACGAAATCAACACATATAAACGATTCTGGTATGCATTTTGATTACATCATACAACATTCATCATACATCAAAATGATTAGGAAAGGAGTTAGGTGGAAGCTGTAGGATGTTTTGTAATTTATCCCAGAAGCACTGAATTTCCAGCAACCGGAAATACCAAGGCCACCTTGAAAATACTTCAGTAAAAAAATAATCCATAAGTACCTCATTAAGATTGCATGAAATACTTGTCAAACACAAAGTTTGAAGGCCAGAAATTTTCCAACCAGATTTTGCAGAGAGTTAAACACCTACGCAAAGAGAGATTTCGTTTCGCTTGTGATTGCCCGGGTAAATGGACTCGGAGGACGTCGAGATTAGTACCATTTTCTGAAATGATGTTTTTAGTTGGAGTCGGAATACTCTTTGCCTACTCAAAATATTGTTCAACAGTCCCTGAGTTGAATAGAGAAACGTGCTGCATATAATATTCAACAACTTTCTGTGCTACATTCCGTTGCATTAAAAATCCACATCACCTTTGAGCAAATAAAACCGGGGGAAAATCTGTTTGGAATTTCGTTGTTCAGGCGTAGCTTGTATCATTATGGGAGATGGGAATAAATCACATATACGCAATTTTGAATTAACACAATTGCCATACCTGTAAGAGAAGTATACCACACCTCTAATGTGTCCAAGCCTTGAAGAGTTTACTAGAATTTGATAGAATAACATCTCAGACTGAAAATAAAATGGAAAAACCAATATCCCAGCAACCTGGTAAGTTCTAAAACTGATCCAGTACAGTACAACCGTCTAGAGAACATTCGATACATTTACCAAGCCGGAAAACGGAGTCTTGCGATGAATATGAGAGCCCAGCATAAAACACGTTGGAATGGCATGATTTAACCGGCAAAGATGTATAAAGTATCTATGAAATTCTAAATGTTCAATGGTCAAAGCACGACTTATGTGCTTTATGCTGGGCTCATACATTCATCACGAGAGAACAAAGCAGCATGTCGATACACCGTAAAAACCACAACCAGTCGACTACTTAAAGAATGTAGATTCAAGCATATTCCGAAAAATGATATCATCTTTAAAACTCAAGACTCTATTCAACAGCATGGCGAGAATAGTTAAAACTGTAATAATTCGTCTTTGGTCCTTAAAGTCGTCAGACAATTTAATAGGTTACCGATGATGACATGGCAGTCTGTCGGGCGATCACAAACCATTTTCGTCCTGTCATTGACTCAAACTCGAATTTCCACGAAGACGTTATTTTTCTGAATATGCTTGTTTTGTATAAGCTGGTAAACAAAATAAAGGTATGGCGATATTTGATTTTATCACAAGGCCATCGTCAGATAAATCTCACGAATGCTCTGAAATAAAGATTCTCTTTAACTTGGGAATTGTTGGCAGACAACAGATGTGCAGTTCTAATATGCACACTACCACATTGTTAGCAAGCTTTTCATGCATTTTTTTTTCAAACGTATTATAAAAAGGACATTGACCAGTCACTGAATCTGAATCCCCTTTTTATTATTAGTGGACATTAACTCTTTCTTGTCTGGATAGGTCATCTACTTGATACCCTTGCAAAATAGGTGATGACCACTTGACCTGGCAAAGGCAGATATCTGTATGCACAGGAAATAATGAAGTACATGTTAGTAAACTCTTTGCTGTTGTGATAGGTCTTGTGCTATTTTTACTCAGTTTGATGCCAAATGATTTCACTCACCATATGGTGACATCTGGACTGGAAAGATTCCTTACAGAATTACTAAAAAAGATGTAAGCATAAAGTATTAGTGCAAAATATTAGGTAAATCTGAAAAAACAAAAACTATCTAAATAGATGGGAACATTGTTTGATTTAATATTACCCATACATATACTGATTAAAGACCTGATAAGAATATCATGCTGAGTGTATCAATTTAAAGAAAAGCTTGTAAAACATTTCACATATTTACATTGTTCCCTGGTGATAAAGTGGAAACAGTTTAAATTTCTTTTATTAATTTAATTTGAGCATCTTGGGCCAGGATATTTGTTATCTGCTAGTCAAACCAGAGATCAGAAAATCCACATCAATACAGAAGATGTCTTAAAAACAAAGAATAAACTTGATATACCATACTACAAAATTAAGTTCATCTCTGTTAAGTTCATCCAACGTGGTGGCCATGACATAATGTGCACACCACTACAAGTCAAAAACAACAAAGATCATAAGAATCAAAAACATGTTAAATAACTAACATTTTATTGCTACACACAACATCATCAGAGTGACAGTATATAACATTACAGTGGGATATATAAATATGACATGTTAGTTGATCTATTTATAAGCATTCAGGAAGAAAGAATAACTAAGGCATTGTATGTTGGCCTAACCAGCTGGTAGTTACATGTACAAATTTCAGATTATAGGGATTGCGCCCTTGGCAGGTGAGAAGAGAGTTAGTCCCTTGCCCACTGGCATCCTATTTTACCAGATTATAGCATCCTATTTTACCAGATTATAGCATCCTATTTCACCACGTTGTAGCATCCTATTTCAGCACATTGTAGCATCCTATTTCTTTCTCTGACTTTAAAACATTATTCTCATCATTTATACTTTTGAACTATTTAAGAAAGCCTTTTTGTTAATAGATTTAAACCTGTCTTAAATGGGAACATTGGTTCTGTGCCATTCTCTCTGTTTTACTCCCGTAGTATTCTCACTAAATATTACAACTTGCATGTCACCATCTGTCTTCTCTCACCTCTTTGTTTGTTGTTCTTTTCTACTTCCTGCATGCTTGTAAATGGATCATCTTACTTGTCATATTTATATATTTCACAGTAATGTTATATACTGTCACTCTGATAATGTTACTTGTGATGAAATGTTAGTTATTAAATATGGTTTTGGTTCTTATGGTCTTTTTTGGTTTTGACTTACAGGTCATATGGTGATATTTCATGCAATTTGGTGGGCATTAGGATTTGTATTAAAGTTAAGATTTCTGCCTGGACAGTCTATTGTGGACATCCTAGATCAGTGTTACAATTTCCCTCTTGTGTTCTCCCTGTTTTGTGCAAATCTCCCTGTAAGACTTCTTATTTGACTTTCAGTATTAAGTATATGACATGAAGGAAAAGTACAATAGGGTGATACAACCAAATTAGTGTAAACAAACCCTTTTTATGAGTCTGGATATGCATAACTATCTTGAGTGTGATACTGTAATACATGTAATCATGTACCAGTAATGCTGGTTATTAGCATTTGTTGTTGATGATGACTAGTGTAATGTAAGACAGTTTATCAAAGAAACAATCATGCAATAAGAAACTTACATAATTACTCAATGATAATAATGGGCCTAGTTTTGATAGTGTAACCTTTTCGAGAAAGAGCTGGCTGAAAAGAAGGTGCACTTTCAGTCACATTCAGGCATATGAAGTCTGTGTAAGGAGGCATTCTTCCCCAAAATGCTTGCCATGCAGGCTTAATCCAAGTGCTAAACATTGAGCCCATAAAATGACTAACATAGCAAATCAAAATTGAAAATCCAATTCTTTGGTCATAAGTTACCAAAGAGATCAAATTTATCATAAGAACTGAACTAATCTTATGTTTGGAAAGAGTAGTACATATAATTCACACAAATCTTGAAATAATTTGAATGCTTGATGCAGTTTATATAATCTAAGTTAGATAAGACCTCAGCTTTTCTTTTCCTGTATACATCACCAAAGCAATAAAATTTTATATTGTTACATTTCCTCATGTCATAATGACAAAAACCAATTATTGTAGTGGGAGTTTTTTTAAAGTTGAAAATTAGTTACTGATATTAAAGTGTTTTTGTTGTTGTTTTTTTCAAGTGGTTTTTAGTTTTTTTTTTAACTTACCCTAAAAGTCTCACCCTAGATTAGTGTTGATGAACCACTTTAATAATTGTCACTATCCTGTAAAACTGATGATGGTAATTGTTACACATATACAGTACTATGTATTCAATAATTATGTTGATTAACCTAGAGTTCTGTCCAGTTTATGAAGTGGTTGAATGTCTTCTTTTGAACAGGTGTCAACTATTCTGGACAAAGTGGTATGTACAGGTGTTTCTGGTCAAAATAAAATTGTTATTATTTAATTGCCACTCTTACATGTTTATTTTAATTCTTGCTAATACCAATGGCAACCAGCTTTTGACCAAAAAAGCCTCTAGTTTCAATGCTTTAAACATTTTGAAATACAGTACCGTATTAACAAGGTTTTGTATGAATACTGTTTGTAATCATCCTCACCGTAATATGAAATGATAGATTCACAATTAACCTACACTGCTGAAGTCAACTGAAAAAGTTGACCTGAGTGGGATTTGAACTTGCACCTTGAGGAATCTGTTCCACCGCTCTACCTGTTGAGCTATCGAGCCTACAGGGATTAGAGGCAAGTTATTATCCAACTTAAGTGCATAAGATATTCTTGCAACAGCTTAATGCTCTGAATACTTGATGTGTAAATTTCCAAAACAGAATTTTATCTTGATCAACATATTACTGTACCACTTACAATTACTGAAATGCAGAGGTTTACAGATGTTTGAAATTAAACACTGGGCAAAATGATGAGAAGTTGACTATTCTTGTGTTTTGAATGTTATGTCTGACTTTTGTCAAGTAATAAATATGATTAAATGGTGTCACCAGGTGTACTCCATGAAATAAAATGGGGGGATGAGTAGTGGTTGGCACACCAGTAGCGAACACAAAGAGTGTTCTTGGGGGGCCCAGGGGCATTCTTTGTGGGAAAAGTTTTGAATTTTTAAACCTTAAATGCCAGTTCCTGGAATTTAGGAGCACTTTTTACTGAAATACAAGCCTACATAATATTATGATAAAATAGGATTTACCTATTGTTATTCAAAGAAAACCACTGTCTTTTAGACTGCTGGTGACCAGAAACATGACAAGTGAATATTGTGCAACATTCCTCATACATATGATAATTTTCAAAACAAATTCTACAAAGATTACTTATCGCATCTGGAATCATTCCCGGCATTTGCAGGAAGCATGCATGGAGGCACAGGAGAGACAAACACCAGTTAAAAACTGGCTGAATGAATCTTTTGGAATAGTACAGTGGATATCCATATTTTATCAAAGTTTTCAGGTTCAAAGTGGGGGATCATCCCCCTTGTCTGAAAAGGTGTGAGCCATGTCACCCCACCCATCTCCCAAGGATTGATGCACATGACTTGGGAATGTGATTATTAGAATTGAGATTTTAGCTGGAAAACCACTTTATCTGGATGGCAATTTTGATTAAATTAACCTATTATCACATAACCATGCATTTTGAGCTATAAATTCAACTCTTTTAGTGGATGGCTATGGCAATGGAGGAGTTATTTACTACATTTGTTTAGTAACCTTGTAACCTAAGATACAAAATATATTAGTAATAATAATCATTCTCTCTTTTTACTTTGTTCTCTCAATTGTTCTTTTGTTCTACATGGGGTTATGAATGACCTGATACAGCCAAAGAGTTAACTTGCTGATTCAGTTAATTCCCCAGGTACTATAGGCCGCATAGTTTTCTCATCGGCGCGACCACAGATGCAGAGCTTGCTAAGCATCTTATTCAGACTTTGGTCTGGACATCTTGAAATCCGAGTAGACGTGGAGACGTGGACTGTAGATGCGAAAAAAACTCTTCTTATTTTGATGAGCGTAAGAGCGCGGTGTCAAACTTGCTAAGAGTGCACATGATCCTCACTCGTGTAGCAGTAACGTCTAAAAGATGCCGTAGAATTGACTTGGATAGGGTGTTAAATTTAGAACTTGTGACAGTGAACACGGCTGTGACCGTGACCACGTGTAGTAACAAAGTTTTTCCAATGATGAGCCGTTGCCGAATGTAGATGGTACGCTGCTATTGGTATGGAAAGGCACTGTTTCTCTTGTGGTAGAGACCAAATACAAGTGTATAAATTGCGAGGAAACTGTTTCCATGTTTTGTGCACCTAAACTTCCAAACACACAGCAAGCCCAACTAGAGGATGACCCGTTCAAAATTCTAGAAGACGATTTCGATGCATTGAGAGAGAAAGATCCGGAGCTCGCACCCACAGAAGTAACAGCTGAAGACGTCATTGAAGCAGATGACGGCGTCATGACATCGGCTGTTAACTGATGATGACATATTGAAAGAGTTCAGAGAACATGACAACACGCTGATGGAAGTAGACGAGGACGACGATGATGATGACCGGGAAGTCGGACAACAGAAGCCAACAGCTGCCAGAGGCGGATCTAGAGGGGTGCGAGAGGTGCTCATGCACCGGTCAGAATTGGCTAAGGCTAGCCTGTTCGCGGGCGAGCCTCTATGTTAATGTCTGCAGCGATCAGCGATGTTGAGTCTGTGTTTGCATTTTCTTATTTTCGTATTACGCCTTAAATTTTATTTCATCCGATTACCGTCGTTCTTGAAAGATCTGAGCCACGGCAACGCAAGAAAATAAGGATTTTGATGAATAATTAGCTTACTTGAAGTATCCTCCTGCATTTTGCCAAAAATTTTTGCTATATCTCTTGCAATAACCGAGCACATGCCGAGCACATGGTAGGAGCACCGGTGAAACTCTCCGGTATACTATTTTTAGCATCCACACCGGTGC
>JBAHVQ010220968.1:0-11094 GCA_036872915.1 Nanipora kamurai
ATCAGCGAAAAATGTAAAACAAGATGGCGCTACCCGTACCCGTACACCGGAACCGGGGTATCTTAACCTCTCTATTATAAGAGGATATGTTGCACTATGTGAAAATGCGCTGATATGAAATAAATTATGCCGTAAAAAACGCATATAGGAAAGGAATAAGTCATACATCTAAAGAAAATACATCGCTTTACGCGTGAGTGTGTAAGAGCCTTCAGTTTTATGCAACATGTGAAATGAGTAACTAATATTTGGAAATTTATATCAGTTAACGAATGCTGTAGACTACCGTGGTTTGTTGGCCCATTCGAGAATGTTGCCTTCTTCGATTTGGTATTGTTGATCCACTGATGTCTATTACGTTTTTTATTTTTTTGCAAAAAGGCGAACCAGGCCCAGCAGGATTTAATGGATCAGCAGGACCAGCAGGACCTCCAGGTACGTTTTAATACAAAGATCTAGATGAATTTAAGCGGAAATACAAATATACGGATCTTGATTTTGATATGGCTATTGGTATAGATTGACACACATACACAAGCAAGTGCTAATGATCTACCCGACGAAATCGAAAGCGAAGAACTAAAATAAGTGTCCAACTCTTTTTATAAGAAAACGAAGAGTCATATTGTTAAAAAATCATCGACAAGCGACGAATAGATCTTATATAGGAGATGCATCAACACTGACGTTTCGTCGCCATCGCGTAACATTATAAAAGTGACGTACATTTAGAAATTATTAAACACATTTGTAACTCAACTTGTTACTGTTATAACAGCCAAGCAATCCTGTGGCCAGCTGAAGCCCAACACTCTATTTTTGTATCACCATTTGAGCGCGTTAGATTTGAATTTTTTTGTTCGTCGAAACAGTCGCCTAGTGAGCACCATCGGCGACCTGGGGCAAACTTAACTTGTGGCGTCCCCTTCCCCAGGTACCAACTTGAAAAATAGCAAAAATGATACCAACAGTAGTTTGATAATATTCAGGGCAGGAAAAGATTGCGATGGCTTTTGCGATATTTTTATATTTATATGATATTTAGATAAAAAGATTCACGTTACCACAATTCACCGCCCCCTTATTTCGGCACCCAGGAGCAATTGCTTATCCATCATTACACCACTGCATCGAAATCTATTGTCGATTGTAAATTTTTTTTTTTTAAAAAAAAGGTGAACCAGGGACTCCTGGATCCAACGGATCTGCTGGACCACCTGGACCAATAGGACCGCCAGGAGCTGAAGGTAAAAACTATGTTTAGCTTAGATAGTGACTGTGGTTTGATTCTTCTGTAGACCTCACAATTATTTTGATAATTTTAGTTCAATGAACACTTACAATCAATTTTGACAACTCCCATTACCCACGTGATATAAGAATAGGTGAAAGAAAACTTTGTGTGCAGTATATTATATAATTTATAGTTAAATAATATAATTAATATTAACATTATTAATTAATATTTTTAATTATATTAAATTATATAAATATATATTTCCTTTAATTCCTTCCGTCAGAAGAGGACATATTGCTCATGATGATAGTGCACTGATAAGAAATAAATTATGTAAAAAATTCTATAAAGGGAAGGTATAAGGAAGACATCCAAAGAAAACGCTGAAAATACGTTTGTTAAGCAACGAGTCGAAAGGCATTTCACCATTACAAGCTACATAAAAGATTTTGCAAAATAAGATAAAATGCTAAAAATACAGATAAAAATCTAAAGTATGAAGGAAATTTCGCATGCTTTTGACAGTGACAGTGACCGGTAAAGGGTTGATACGGAGGTGATAAGACACATGGTGTTACATAACGTGGAAAAGTAGATGAAGATAAACAAATGAAATCCCAAAAACTCAATCAAATTAGAACGTCTAATATAAAGTTATCGAAAATAGTCTATGGTCTTGTGCCACCTGTAAAAATTCTCAAGAACTTACTGCATTGAATAGAAGCCACATAACTTTTAGTGGAATCACCTGTGGGAAGATAGCAAAAATGCGTTCCTGTTCATCCCCAAAGGCGAAAGTAACATGTCTGTTGCTGGGTGTGTTTAAAAAAATAAAGGAAGAAACAAACTTTGAAAAATAGTGTCATCTTGATAACTCAAGATATGAGCTAAAATCAAGAGAATTACAATGAAATTGTGATATTTTGTCTTTATTTCAAAGACATCATCAGTCTGTCTGAGTGTGTTTAAACAGGTAAATACTTGAAAAACTTTTCACAACCCACTAAGGAATACTATGAATTCCTGACAGACTACGTGATACCCTAGACACGCAGCTCTTTTCTTTCATTACAGTTAATGAATGGTGTAGAAGATCCTTGTTTGCTTGGCCAATTTGAGAACTCTGGCCTCTAGTACTTGAAACATTTTAATAATCGAAATCTGATATTTATTTTTAATGCTTTTGAAAAAGGCACCCCCGGAGCACCTGGAGCTGATGGGGCTGCAGGAAAACCAGGAGATGCAGGAGAACCCGGCGAACCTGGACCTGCAGGTAATAACTGTGTTGGAAATAGCTGACTATTACTTTTGGTGCGAGTATTTGAGCACAAGGAGCCCTCCGTGTACAAAAATTTCACGTAACTTCAAACGCGTGATTTCGTATGATCACGTTTGTCGTGAATATTATGTTTCAATTTCACACGTGAAAATTTTTTACATGTCTCTTTTCACTCGCAATTTAATTTAACATATTTCGCACGTGTGTTTTAACTTGTGATTTACACGTGGCTCACATGTGATCAGATGTGAAACAACTTCACATTTTCCAATTTCACATGTGAAATCTGGCATGTGGAATTTTCGTATGGGGCACCAGGGGCCGGTTGGTCAAAGACTGGATAGCTTATCCTGAGGATAAGTGGTAAAGCTGAACCTAAATTTTATGCACTGAATATGGAGATGCCCTCTGGGTAGTTCTCGGTAATTCATCAAATAAAATTTATATTTGATTTTTCAATGTATTGATACCGCTGTTCACAAATTCAGACGTATTCTCCGGATAAGCTATCCAGGCCTTGAACAACCACCCGGAGCTGCGGGTAATACCTGAAGGAAACAGGAGTGCCTGGAGCTGTGGGTAATACCTGAAGGAAACACTGATAAGTATCGACGTGTTGGAACTCCGATGTCGTATATAAAGATATCTTTAATCGTCTGTGGTGTTGTGCTGCAAGTTAAAATAAAATTTGAAAGGGTGTAATATGTTTTTTTTCCAATTTTTGTAGCTTCTGTGATATTCAAAAACCGCGTAGGAGCGCTTCATCAGATGTCAAGCACGAGGCGACAGCCGAGTGTTTTTGATCCGATAAAGCACGATCTACGAGTTTTTTTAAGTGATTTCTAAACCGAATCCCTTTATACGCCAATTGACGAAGAATGTTTGGCAATTAATGTTTTTGATCCGCAATAATTTGACGATAAAAGTGAGCGAGATCTATATCTGATATATAGATCTGTTACGGTTAGGATTTTCCTTTGTGTTTTTCCTCATGAACTGTTAATAAGTTTTAGAAAAGGAAATTACTTTTCGGAAAAGTAAACAAAAATTGTCTCTGTTTATCACAGGACGGACGTAACGCGTCTGTTGCTTCATTGTACTTGGGCAGGAAAAATACCAGAAACTGATCACATGTTGTAAGTTTTTTTCTGGTTCCTGAGGTTAAGGAATACTGTACATTTGTTACACGAGTCGTAATACGCCACCGACGCACCTCATTGGTTATTTATTAGTTAACAAATAATGTAGCCTATCTTGGCTTGTTGGCTCTTTTGAAAACGTTGGCATGTTCTATTCGAAATTGTTGGCCCACTAATGTCTTTTATTTATTTTAATTTTTGTTTTTGAAAAGGCGAACCAGGACCAGCAGGATATGATGGAGCAGCAGGACCACCAGGACCTATAGGTGAGACTTAATATAAAGATCAAGGTGAATTCAAATTGGAATAGAAGTACGGATCCTAAAATCGAGCACTACTGTAAGATTACTTAGGGTATTACCAATTTTGAAGGTTTTAATCCGCTTAAGATAATCTAATGTTTGTCCATGTGTTTCTGCACAGAAACCATGTAAGTTTTGTATTATTTTTTTGGGTAGCCAGCTTTTCAAAGAGTTCAGTACTGCGAGAGCTGTTAACCACACGAGCTAATCTCAAACTATAAGTTTTGGTGTCCTGGCGAAAATCAAGGATGCTATAAATTGTTAACAATATACTAGTTACATCGTTCTCTCCTGTTATATTAATCAAGAGATTCAATATCCTGTCACGGCTTCAAGATCTACGTAAAAACGTTTACTGTTCATGTAGACCGTAAAACCGTGAAAAAGTGTTGGTTAAATGTTATTTATCTACCCAAGTCAATTATTGATTGTAACTTTCTCCTAAAAGGTTTCACAGGAGAAAAAGGAGAGCAAGGAGATTCAGGTAAGATTTGCCCCTCGTCTACGCACTGAGCTTGTACTTGCAGTACGACAAATATACAATTGGACCTATCGTCCGTTTTTTCGTTCCTAACTTTCTGTGTTGATTATAAATACCTATCTGAGCCAGCCTGAAAGTGCACTGACCTGAAATAACTTATGTTTTAAGTAAAGCTTACGTGGGAAAGGCGTAAAAAAATAGGAAACGAAAGCTCTTAAGGGAGCTGACTCGTTTATGCATGGCTAAGTATCTTTGGGGCGAAACATAATGTCGATTATAAAATCCTAAAATGTCTCTGGTCTTCTACACTTATAATATTGCAATTGGATTGTTGATCCACTGATGTCTGTTATTTATTTTACTTTTTTTCAAAAGGCAAACCTGGAGGACCAGGAGAGAAAGGTGCGATTTAATACGAAAGTGGTTAATACTGATGTAGATGTAGCTGGTAATGTAGATTTCTCAAACTCATAATACTTAATGACCTATTGTAGCCGATCCGCGGCAATAAATATACGAGGCCGAAGGGCTCGTGTTTTCATCATGTTTTAACTTCTGGTGTTTGGAGCACCCGACGAAACACTCAAACGCCTATTTGAACTGTTACATCATCCATCGTAGTCACCAATAAATTACCAGGCGAAACCCTAATCGGAGGATTAAAAAAGAGCCCGGCTCGATATGCAAAGAAGAATCATATTTCTGAAAATCAGAGACAAGCAACAAATCGGTTTCTTACGATACGACCGAAGTCATTTGTCGTACTTATTTCAGCATTTACAGTGTGTCTCATCTCCCAATGAAGTTGAAGGATTTAAAAATTACCAGTTGCAGCACAGATGTATGATGTGCTTAAAATAAGGGAAAAGAAAATTTATTGCTGTGAAACCCGTGAAGTTTGAGCAAAGAAGTCTTTGAGTTTTGTTCGAATGTACGTGTCTGTGGTTTTGAAGTGCTCATTTAGCAAGCTGAAAAGCGTTGCATCAGCAGAAGATGCCTTACGAATATCCGATCTCCGAAGGTTGTAAATCCGTTCATAGAAGTCTAGTTGTTTTCTTGCATGTTTCTGTACAGAATCTTAACAAGTTTTGCAAGTCTTTCGGACAGCGAGCTTTTTGAAGAGCTAAAATATCGGTACTAATGTCATGTCCTTGAAGTGTTTTGTGTCCGGCGACAGTGGCGGCGGATCAAGGGTGGGGAAAAGTGGCCATAGCATCCTCCAAGCTGAAAGTTGGGAGCCCAAACCTGGGTATTGCCTCTCCCAGAGAAGAAGCCAAAATTAGAGTTTATAGTATTGTCCTTCTAAAACTGTGCTAAAATTGACATACTGAATGTTTGTCAGAATAAGATCGAAGCATTGGTTTCTGGACATTGACGTCGACATTGAAGTAGCCAATGGGTTGTCCCAGGTAGCTGAAATTTACTTAATAGCAGACCAATTTTAGTCCCTTCACAAACGTCGACTCTGGATCCCCCTTGTCCAACAAATACGATATGTAATACAGTACTTAGGCAGGTGTCTGGGTTTATGTTACTGAAAGAATGCCATACCCGACGGAGATTCTGGGCGTACTTGAGGACGTTGGCTTGTTATATTAGACAATATTTAATCTCCCAAGTCAATTGTGTACTGTTACTTTTTTAAAAAAGGCGAACCAGGTCTACCAGGAAGTAATGGAGATAAAGGAAAACAAGGTAGGATTTGTGTTCTGCTTGAGGGGTGAATGTGGTTGGATTAGAGGTAAAGTGGTGAGAACATTTGTAAATTTAAACCTTTTGGAGGCGCACAGATAATTTTGTCACATTATTTCATCACACGAACCAGACACTGAAAAGCAGTGGCTATTTCATTGATAAGTATTGTTTGTACGAAACATAATGTCGAATATATCACATACCACTCAATGTAAGAAAACCTTAAAGCCCGTTTATACTGACGATTTTTTCTAAGATTTTTGCCATCCTGATGCATGCGATCGAATGGATTCACCGACGAAGGTACTGGACCATTTTTGCAAAACTAGCGGACCGGGCATAAGTATATGGTTCGGTACTCTCACGAGCGAGTCCATTCGATCACATGTGTCAGGATAAGGAAAGTCGCAACAAAATTCACCAGTGTAAACGGGCCTTTATGAGTTAGAACTTTTTTGTGTTCATCCAGAGGGTGAAAAAGTACTATAAATTCGTAATACGCATTAAACCCGCCAGCTACGCCGACTCCGTTCGCAATGGATTACATGAACATCAAGCTCGGACATAATTATATCAACAGATAATTAGAAACCTTGTCAGTTTTACACACTTCCTTTAGTATATAATACAGGAAATGAAACGATATAAATCAAGTGGGATACATCATAATTATATGGTAAAGATGTGTAAACTTACAGCGAATGGAACCCTTCGAAGAATTTGGACACTGTTGGCTAAGCTTCTGTTTTGCTGTAATAGTTATTTTGAAAGGACTGCGGTTTTCATCGCGTCTGAAAATTGCGAAGTCTTAAAGGGCTTAATATATTGTTTACAGAAATATAGTTCCTATGCGAAGTTATTTTTTGTATAAGCATTATCATAAAGTCGAGACACTTGTAATGCAATATAATTCTTTTGTAACCCTATTACGAACCGTGATTTCCAGGCTCATTTGAGGTCGTTAGCATAATGGATATGATTTTTATGTCCATGAAAATCTATCTTTTAAAGGACACCCGGGGACTCCTGGATCTGATGGAACTGCTGGACCATCAGGACCACAAGGACCGCCAGGACCACCAGGACCACCAGGCAAAGAAATAATTAAGCCACATCCAACAAGTAAGTATCTGTTAAAGTGAATTTGCTGTCATTCTTCTGTAGGGCTCACGATTATTTTCATTCAAGTATCTTTGCTTGACAAAATTTGGAATCGATTGTGTCAACACCTGACAAGCACATAATATAATTGATCAGCTTTATATAACTAATTTTGTGTTCATCAAAAGAAGATATGTTGCGCTGGTTGAACGTGCACTGATGTGATACAAAGTATGCGGTGAACAACCGTATGTGGGAAAGGTATAAGAAATACGTGAAACGATAAATTCACATTTAACCTACACTGCTAAAGTCAACTGAAAAAGTTAACTCGAGCGGGATTTGAACTCGCACCTTCGGGAATCCGATCCGCTGCTCTGCCTGTTGAGCTATTGAATCTACAGCGATTGGAGGCGAGTTGTTATCCAACTTAAGTGCACGAGATATTCTCACAACAACTTAACGCTATCCATGAGGATGAGTGTGCAGTGTTTCAATTCTATTTCAGAATCAACGTCAGGGTAATATGAAACGATAAATTCACATTTTACCAACACTGCTGAAGTCAACTGAAACAGTGGACTCGAGTCAACTTTTTCAGTTGACTTCAACAGTGTAGATTAAATGTGAATTTATCGTTTCATATTACCCTGAGGATGATTCTCAAATAGTATAAGAAATACATCTATCGTGTTTTCGTCATGTTTTTGCGTGTTTGAACTGTCACATCAATCATGGTCACCAATAAATTACCAGTAAAGTATGTCGTGAACAATCGTATATTGGAGAGGTATAAAGCTAATGTTGTACGCTGCGATTTTCCATGCAACTTGTGTCGTGAAAAAAATTTGTAAGATGCACGACGAATTTCAGCGTGTACCACCCCTTATGCTACTCGTTTTTGAAAAACTGCAAATTGCACGAAATAGTACAATCAAATTCTGACACAACGTTTCAAATAGTTAAAAAAAAACAACAGATTGTTACAACTGATTAAAGATATGAAGCTGGATTTTTATTGTGCTGCTAGTTCCAGGCCTTTTGCTTGCGGTCAGAACACCTGGATTGAGTAAGAGCACAGGCATGCATTCTCAGGGGTGTTGGGTGTCACAGTCCTTATAGTTTTTAAAAATCTACTAAATTTGGGAAAGACAGAGAAATTTGGCAAATAATTTGGGCAAAATATGGTCTTGTACAGTAGAGTAAGTAGAAGAATATATGCCTAGAAAAATATGTATGAAATTTTCTATTATATATGAAAAATATATATGAAATTGGCTTTGTATCTGTGTGTGCGAAATGCAATGTCGAATCCTTAACTGTCTGTGGCCTTCTTCCACCAGTGAAAGCATTACAGTTGGAAAACGTTTAATATATTGGATGGACCTATTTAGTTTTTTTGGGAAATCGCTTTTGGGGAAGTTATCAAAATTACGGTTTGCTTATCCCCAAACTGAAACGTTACACGTCAGTTACTGAGTTTGTCTAATGGGATAAATAATTGAGCAATTCATTACAACCCGAAAAGGAATGCTCAAAATTTTTACTCAGTTCGTAATAGCCTAGGTATGCGTTTCATTGCTTTCATGCCCGTATAAAAATTCTGTCTGCTGGCATAATTTCTTTGCCCATTCGAGAACGCCGACTTGTTTAATTGAGATTGTTGATCCACTGAAATTATTATGTGCTTTATTTTTGTTTCCAAAAAGGCCAACCAGTGGTAGGACCACCAGGACCTAAAGGTAAGGACTGTTTTCTATAGTGGCTCTGAAAGGACAATGCCTCCCCACCTTTTTTGAAGCCATGTCCTATGTTAGGTGGTGATTGGGGAATGCCCCAGTCCCTTTTACGAAAACAGTACTAAAGATTTCATCATTTTACTCCAAGTTTTGCGTTTCGGAGACAGCTGTCCATAGCCCATATCAAATAGAATAAGTGGTCCTTTACCTTGCTTATTCTTCAGAAACAACCGTTAGTAAAATATGAAGTTATTCAACAAATAAAAATGTTCTGTCGGAAACTCCTACTCTTTTTTCGTTTTCCTTGGTTGTTCTGAGATTTACGGTGGTCAGATGACGAGTTGGAGGACCGTTACCGGATTGTAATTAAGATAACTTTGATTTAGCGATAACTTTGGTTGCATTTTGTCCTCGGAAGTTTAAAGTTCGCTGAGGATAATGTGGTGTAATAAAAGGGCCCAAAGACCGTCGTAGTCAACTTTCTTCGTCGCCACAAACAACACATTTCACAATTTTGTTCCACCCCGCTTTGAAACCCTCACTGCTCTTGTACTTGAGCATTAAATTTAATATAATTTCAGTTACAACGTAGTTATCCTTTACAAAATTGTCTTAAGTCATCAATGATATTAAATTAATAATACAACGTGTACCTAAGCGAGTTCTGTTTGGTTAATGCTGGAGTCTGGATTAAAGTATCCAAAGACGGAAAATTTCCCGCCAAAAGTGTACTGACGTTTTTGCTGCACGTTCAGTTTTAGTATTTTACATGCGGAATACCAAATGGAATTCCGTGTTAGGGATACTGTAGTCCAAGCACTTGGCATGTTGCTTGACTTTCGAATAGCTCGCTTGTTTTTGTTGGGTTTTTTTATCACGTTGAAGTGGCTTGACTTTTGTCGACCAATCTTGATGGAGCGTGGGGCGATCTTCTTAAGCTTGTCTCTGATTGGTTGTTGATGAATTTTGCAAGAATTGCTAACATTATCAGTGTCTTAATACAGCTAAAGGGTACGAGCAACAAAAAACCGAGTTCCAGGTTTTTATCTTTCCAACTACCCAACTATGTTGCGAATGTTTTCCAAGTAGTTAAAACAAATCTTAAGTACAACAACATCTTTAATTTCAAGGAACAAAAATCAATTGTCTGCCATCTTTCTTTAATACTTTACCTAATTATCTTGGAAATTGGTGAAGTCACAAGCTAGGTAAACGTAACGAAACTTTTATTCTGGTGGCTAAATTTCGGCAGAATGACTCCTAATATGTTATCAACCTGAACAAAAGAGGACTTCTTTTTACCACATTGGAGTTTTCGGCTTACGTCCGCAGAAGATTGACTTGCTAAAACCGTTGCTTCACCCAGCTTGTGACGTCATGAACATCAGCAGTTCTTCCAAGATGGCGGACATCAATTGACTGACTGACATTTTAAGAGCAACTAAAGCGGTTTTATCTCAATCCTTATACCAAAGTGACAAGTCACATTGCATTTTGAGCTCAAAAAGTTGCGTTTCGCAGCTTTTGAGTTTTATTACGCATGCCCTTTAACAGCTTTTTGTCTGTCGTTGTTTGATAAAAGTAGCACCAAATGGATTACTTTCTTTGGGTACTGTGATCCAAACACTTGGGATCTTGCTCGACTAAGAAAAAAAGCTAAAAAAATAGCCCAGCGCCACGTAATTATTCTCGCAACATCCAGCGTGATTTGATTACAATATCCAAAAAATACGGATCTCTATTTGGTATTTCTTAGTTATTGACTGCTTATCGCCGCCATTAAAGAGTGTCCTTTTCACTCAAAAGAAAGTCAATAAGTTAAAATGAACGTTGATCCTCGTGCAAAATCTTTATTCAAAGCCCGAATAACCCAACCGTTTTTTGATCCGCTCAAATGAATGCAACTTCAGGTCTATATACGCCAATAAAACTATATTTCCTAGCAATGAACAGCAAAAGGTGTACTGCAAATGTCTAACACGTAGTATACTACCGGCGGACCTCTTTACCTTTATACCTTTATATCTCTCTTTACCTTTATATATAAATAACAGTCATTTCATCCTGCTCATCGGCACTACACTGATGAGGCCCAAAAGGCCGAAACGGTTCCGTCTGTAG
>JBAHVQ010220990.1:0-11092 GCA_036872915.1 Nanipora kamurai
AACTCTTTGAATGCAGGCAAGTTAACTATACTAAAAGGCTGTAAGCCCTCAGTAATGAAATTCAGTACAAGCCTGTCGACAGTTTTTTGAGACAGTGTGTTGGTTTTACACTCATAAACACGTAACTGCTTTGCCAGGGGCTCACTTGATGTCAATGGGCCACATCGCTCTGCATCTCTAGGCCTCTTTTGCCTTTTTTTGAGGGGTATGTTGGCTGTAGTGCTTAAGATGATGTGGATGTTGCCTCTGCAATTAAAGTAAATTAAAAGTAAAAATGCGATTAAATTTACACATGTATAACTCCACATACTGCACACCTTAAAATAGCCTTTGCAGGCTTTGGAAAATATATTAATTATTAAAATATTAGGAAACAAGTTACAAGATAAATTCTAAAATGGGAATGCTGGGAAGCCAGACAGGGTGCAAATATGTCAAGACTATCACACACAGCACTGAAGTTACAGTACTGAACACTACAGTGGGATACAATCTAGTTTAGACTTTGGTAGTTTGAAGTTTCCATGAGACTTAAACCATTAAAACCTTGTTTAACAAAACTTTTTATTAATTAAGAGCCGAACTATAATGACAGACGCAGGTTTTCATGTCATGCAGTCCACATGTTTTCTTAGGTTTGAAGGCGATGAAATAAATGCAGATATCTCTTTAACGAGAGGAGAGCAAAGACAGCACGTGAATTTCACGCTGTTGCCTTCTTTTCCTTTGTAGCGAAAAATTGACTTCAAATATGGCCAAGGATGTCCCGTCTCTTCTTCGTTTTCTCCTGTCACACTTTGTTGTACTTGCCCTTCGCTGCCTTTGTAGACTTCTACTTCGTTTACAATATGTAAATCACCGTCAGTGTCGTCAGCCATATTGCACTGCGGGAAACCTTCAAACCCGTGCGTGGTCTCATTTCAGTTCAGCGGGATATTTTAATTCATGTCATGCACTTCGTGTAAATGACTATTAAAGTTTGTGGTAATACCGTACGTGCAATATAGTGCAATCAAAAATCGAAATTCATTTAGAGCTCCCAGAAATCACCTAATCTGCTAAAAAGTTAACTATGAAAGCTCAACAAGTGAACAGTATAAAAGTAACGAAATACTCCGCCGCAAAATAAAAATAACGAAGTAAAACGTTACTTCCAAAATCTACTTCGTTCCAAGTAGAAGTACTCTGTCAAAAATGTAGTCCGTTACTTGGTCACTCCTCAAAATTAACACTTAAGTAGAGTAACGAAGTACATTTACTTCGTTACTTGTCACTACTGGTAATAAGCCTATGAACAACACATGTTACCATTAAAAATAGAGTTAGCGAGATAATTAGCTGTCCAATGTCAATGAATTATTAATAAGCTTGTAAAAATTTGTTTGGTATAATTTGTTTCAATATGCAAATGAACTAAAAGAAAATTATATGCTAATCTTACTTTTAAATCTGTTGATGTTGTGTTACTGTAATATTCATTTAATACAAACATTTAAAGGGAAACGTAAACTATAACAAGTAACTAGTTTCAGCTTCCGAAAAAGTCCTTTTGATGTACGTTTACGGTGAAAATAATTACGTGTATCAACGCTTAACTTAAAAATAGTTTTGAAATAAAAGCTCAGCCAACAACTTCTGGATTTTCAGTCTTTTTAACAGCATTCTTTGCTCTGAGTTGTGACGTGATCAAGCTGGTCCGACGATGATTTTACATAGATACATACAAGAACCCGTGTGGTGACGCAGTCGAGTTGGTGCATCCAACGATTTATACAAATATATATACCGACACCATCTGAGATTTTGTTTCACTAGGTATCGTGCGGGTAAAAGCACCCCGCATATCGAGATTAGTACCCTCGTCCGCTCGGGCCTTTGCTTCGCGCACTGGGGTCGGGTAAAATAGTGAACGATTAGCTCGATAACACTTACCAGAACTCGTGTCTGACGCCATTTCTGCCAAACCAAAGATTTGTGGTAAAGTCTTACATGAAGTATTTCATCATCAGCCTGAAGCTTTTAGGGATGTGCAGCACTTCTGGTGGATTTTTGATTTTGAAGAGGTATTTTCGGGATTTTGGAGGGGATTCTTTGCATTTTGAATGAGAGTATTAAGATTTTGATGGGAATTTTTGGGATTTTAGGATTTTTAGAATTTTTTCGCAATTTTACAGACTTTTTGGAATTTTTTTAGATTCTAGCGGATTGGGCAAGATTTCGGGATTTTATTGTAGATTTTTTTGTAATTTTTGACGATGTGTACGACAATTTTTGGAGTAATACACCCCTCAAAACGAATGTGGTGGGAGCACGGCCTGGAGATAATTTAATTACCACTGCCTCGCTTTCATGCTGAGTATTTTTTTATCTTGAGAAACGTTTATTATCTGAGCATGTTTTCTTGGTATCCGAGCTCTCCAAATATTTGATCGATATATGGAGAACCTGGATACCGTGAAAGCGTGCCCAAGTACATTGAATATATATGGTGGTTAGTTCTGTCAGATATTTACACAGCTGCCTTCCTATTTAGATTTATACTTAAATAAGACCAATCCTAGGTTAAACATCAATCGCAGACCTCGTACTAAACGCAACTAGCTTAAGAAGAAAAACAAAGCCAATTAAACGAAAGCTTCAAATAAAACCATTGAACTGGCTAGACGTCGAATCAAAAAGCCTCCACCCTCCTCCGTCTTACAATCCTGGACGAAATATCCGAGGGTCCAAAAACAAACAATCGTAATTGACTATTACCGTAAATATTTAACTTTATCTCGATTAACCTAATCGTTCCAACCGCTGCCCTTTCGTCTAGCCTTATATCCAAGTAAGTCTAACCGTAAACAAACACCAAGCCTAATCCTACCCCGAAATGTACTAAGATTAGGAAAAGACGAAGAATAAAGGCAAAACTCAACGAAATCTTCAAATTAATGACCCGGCACGAACTAAAAATTCCAACCAAAAACGCTTCATCTCCCTGACATCTATCATAGTATCCAAACCAGGCAAATTTCCCACCAACAGTTTACCAAAGTTTATGTTGCACGTTCAGTGTAATTCTTTTATAAAAGAAATGTCTAATGGTTAAAACACTCGCTTTTATTTAGCCTCGTTAATTTCCTTAAGATCTAAACTTAGATTGCTAAATTATTCTCCTGCTAAGTCAGCTGGGTTTCAAAACTGGTCGATCACGTATCTTGGAGTTAGCTGTGCAAACCCAGGTCCACTTTCGCTTACTCTCTGCCGTGAAGATAAACTGCTAAGTGATTTCCCTTATCCCTGGTTTGTGACCAGAAAAGCTTTGTTGTAAGTGTTATGTTAAGTATGAAGGAAGAATTTTGGTTGGTCCCAAGGAAGGGAACTTTCACATTTTCCTCCTTCTCCATCGATATGGTTTAGGGGTGTAGGAAGCAGTGCAACTTTGGGAGAGCTACGTTAGGGTGTCTGGGCTATGCCCAACAAAAGTTGAAAGGTCATAAACGAAGAACTTGGAAAGAAATTTAGATTACATGAAGAAAACTACATTAACAATGGTTAGATAAATGGTCAAATAGCATGGTTCTTGCGGGGAGAGCGCAGAAAAAATACTGGGTACGAGGTTGGGTTCTCATCCCTCGCGTGTCGGTGCCATGGTATTTAGAAAGCTCTTTTAAACTTTTTAGGCCAAAGATCTGTTTCTCATTTAATCAGTAACCACGTGGGGCAAAATATTGGAGAGGCTAAAAAGGGTACAGTCCCTTAGCCCTCCCCCTACGCCCTTGATATTGTTTAATTAATTCAAAAGCTCTGCACGTACCACTCACGTTCATGGCCTAACGGATACGGGGTCGGTCTCCTAAGCCGAGGTTTGCTGGTTAGAGTCCCTTTGGAGAAATCTTTGATTAATGTAACCGATGCAAGTCGACTTCCTCTATTAAATTATAAAGCTAGAAGTCCTCTTCATATGGTAGTCATACCTTTGATGATGTTGTGATGAAAACAAAGAAACCTTAGAGCTTTTCAACAGTGGTGCGTTAGCAGTTTTGAACGACTTGTAAAAAACCAAAAGGGTTGGAAAACAGCCTTAAGCTGGAACCAGAAAAACTGACCTTTCGAGAGAAGGCCCCTCGTCGGAGTGAAACGTAAAATGACAAGATAACTACGTAGTGACTAGCGTTACCTTATTATAGAGAGAAAACGCATGTGACAAAAAGATGACCGATAGAATCGAATGTCTTGTTGTCGACCCTGCAACTGTAGTCGGCTTAGGAGTCCGACTCCATGTTCTTTGGACCAATGAAGTCCGTGATACTTCCACCATCTGGCGTGTTTTATTAACGGTTAGGCTACTAACTGGGTTGTATACGCCCCCACCTGGAACAAAAGAGAACAAAACGAAAACAACCAGAAAACAAAGAACAAAAGAATAAATATTAGGAAGCTTAGTTGTAAATATAATAGCCCAGCAAATAAGTTTAAATAAAGCCATAATGAAACCACATTTTTTATAAAAATCTTTTAATGACTAACGTCCTTTTGTAATAGTTAGCTATTTAAGCCTCTCGAATAAAAACTCTGATGATATAAAAAAGATATTGTTCCATTATGGCTTTATTTAAACTTAGTTGCTGGCCTATTGTATTTATAACTAAATATGTGGAAGTTAAAGGTTTAACAACGATACTGTATGGAAAATAATGAAAAGACAACAGAGTGCGTTCATGCTAGTGGAATATGTGAATCCACTCTATGAAAGAGCTTCTTAACTTTCGCTATGTAAAAGGTACTATCCTAATATACCGCTCTAAAACCACGTTCCAATCCTAAAAACAAGGCTCCATTCCTATTATTAGGGTACTATATTGCGGTAGTTAGGTTTTTGTGCCTGAAATTAAATGTGAATAGATTGAAAAGAAAGTAATGTCTTTAAGAGATATATAAAATAATTAGAAAGTCTCTCTGAATACTTGGGGCTCGGGAAAGCAGCATGGTATCTATTAGTATTAACCTTAATATGAACAATATGTCTCTGTAAGGCTGTTAGGTAGTGCCATTAATCCATGTCATTAACCAATGGTTTCTGGTTGCCATGAAATAACCGTATGATTTGTGGTACATCAAGAAGAGACCTGGAACATAATCAACAATCACAAATCTGAAATTTGTACCAAAATTACAATGTGTGAAAATTGAATAGTAATAGCAAAATCTATAGGTTTGTTAAGGAATACCATAAGGGTGGCTATGAGGTCAAGAAATAACTTTCTATAATTTTTAGATCAGGTTCAGGATCAAAACTGAGTCTTAACCTCAACGTGTTGTTTTGATAGACACCTCCGACGGGACTCAAACCCGCAATCTTCGACTTCGGAGGCCGACGCCTTATCCTTTAGGCTACGGAGGCACCCGGTACGTAATTGCCAGTGGAAAACGTAGAAAAGAACGAAGTGGTTTTTTGTGTCTCTATAGATTACCTCTCTTTTAGGTCTCCAAACCAATAACAGGATCCCAATCCGATAATTAGAATACTGTGATAAAGTAGTTATGTTTTACACTTAAAATTAAGTATGAATTATAGATTAAAAAGTAAGGAATATTTTCAAGAATATGAAAAATAATTGGAAAGACTTGGTATATTTAAGGCTCCGGGAAACTTGATGATATCTAAGTATTAATCTTAATATAACTATATAGTGCTGGAAGCCTGTTGGTTAGCTTTATTAATCCACATCATTAACCAATGGTTTCTGATAGTCACGGAATAAACATGCATATGATTTGTGGCTAATCAAGGTAAGACGTGGAACCAAATCAACAATCAAAAATTCTAAAATGCGTTGGGAAGTTATATTGAGCAAAAATTGAATTTTAAAAGGAGAAAACATCTATAACATGTCATCAGAACACATTCCTTTCTATTCAAGATAAAAAACTGTATGGCAGTGTTTGCATCAAAACCTGTAAAACGTTTTGTAAAACAACTGGGGTACTAGGTGATACCTCTGATGGGCCTCAAACCTGAGTCTTCGACATAAAAGGCTGCTGCCGGTCATTTTTTAACAATGTTATAACTAACAGATTTAAACCTGTATTCAGTCACTTGATTTGTGAATTTTCATGGATAAAATTACGATAAACAAACTTCGGGTTGATCTCGGACAGTTTCTGGTTTTAATGCAATAACCAGGTGGCACGTGCTACGAAATGAATCGATAGAAAATCTAAAATTTGAGCGAGAATAACTGTGTTAAATCATTAATACGAAAATATATCTATACTATATTTCACATTTACATGTAATACACTAAAGTCTAAACATTGTTTGTTGAATATTTTTGACTCCACTACATAAACTTAACAAAAAACTCAAACCTGCAATCTTCGGCTTAGGGAGCCGAAACCTTATCCTTTAGGCGACGGACGCCGACGGCATTCGTTCCATGGATCATTAATTAATGCAAGACTGTCAAAAATTTTTTTTCTTGAATAAAAAGGTGTTTGTTTTGATAAAACGCTATGGAAATATTTCTCTTTTAAAATTCAATTTTTACTCATGGTAACTTTCGTGCACATTTCAGATTTGTGATGATTGATTTAATTCCAGGTGTCACCTTGGTTTACCACGAGTCATACGCATGACAACCAGGAACCATTGGTTAATGATTTGAGTTGACAAAACTAGCTAACAGGCTTACAGCACCATATCGTCATTTTAAAAATATCATGCTATTTCCCGGAGCGTTAAATACCGAGAATCTTCTAATTTTTTTTATGTTCCTTAAGAATACTCCTTATATACTTTTTAATCTATAATTCACAATTAACTTCAAGTATAAAAACAGAACTTCTTTGTCACAGTAATCGGATTGGGATCCTGTCGTTTGTTTGAAGACCTTTAAAAGTGGTAATTTATTGAGTCCCAGGGGCCACTTTGCAATTTCGTGTCGTTTCCAACAAGTAAAGTATCGCTTGCCTCTGTAGCCTAAAGGATAAGGCGTCGGCCTCCTAAGCCGAAGATTACGGGTTCGAGTCCCGTCGGGGGTGTCTGTCAAAACAACACAATGGTAAATAGTCTTTTTTCGCAACCAGGTGAAGTATTAGTCATATTCAAAGTGCTACTCTGGTTTCGCGGCCAGGAAAAGGTACATGCAAACAGCCCAAAAACTTTTCTAGTTAAAAACTAAAAACAATAAAACTAGAATAGGATCACCGGATATCTCCCCAAGAAGGATATGGGGTCACCGAGTATCTCCCTGAAAATGAATACTAAGCGGGGTCACCGGGTATGTCCCCTTATATAAGAGGTCACCGGATGTCTCCCCAGAAATATAAAGAGGTAAGAAAATAGCCAAAAAGCAAACCGAGAGGCTAATTCGAGGGACTATATAATCCCATAGAGCGCAAGTGACCATGCGCTAACCGTCTCAGAGAATAACTGCATTCACGAGGGAATTGCTGAACAAGAGATTGCGCTTAATTAACTCCTTTTTGCGTATTAACTTGCATATAATTCTTTTCAACTTGTCCTTGTATATATGTATCTATATTTATGGTTGATTGTAATATAATTTTGCTGTTCAAAATGAGCAAGCTTACGGAGGCAGAAGAGTTCGAGGCTGTTGTTGCCACACAAGATTTGTTACGATTTGATGGAGAAGTAAACTTTGATGATTACCTACAGGTAACAGGATAAAGAAAGTGACGACAGATTCAAGCATGTTGTGACTGAAGATGAAATAGAAAAACGAGAACGAGAAAGAATCCCAAAGAAAACGCGTGAAAGTACTCGGTGGGCGTTTAACTGCTACCGGGCGTGGGCTAGATGCCCCAATCAGAATGTTGAAGTGCTTAAGGAAAAATATCCATTTGTTCCGACTGAGTTAAAAGACATTAGTTCAGAGGAAGTGAACTACTGGGTTACGAGATTTATTTTAGAAGTTATGAAAGAAGATGGGACACTTTATCCAGCCAATTCATTGTACAATATCTCATGTGGTTTGCTGCGACATTTTCTTGAGGACTTAAAGCGCTTTGATTTGAATATCATATCGAAGGATGAACCTAAATTTCAATCTTTTAGAAATGCTCTGGACTCAAGAATGAAGGAAATGACGGCCTCTGGCATTGGCGTGAAGACGAATTTGGCGTGTCCCTTGAGTAGAGAAGAAGAGAAACAACTATGGGATTCTGGAGCGATCGGTTTTCACTCATCAAAAGCACTAAGTTACGATGTGTTCTTTGATAATTGGAAGATTTTTGGCTTGCGAGCCATGAATGAGCATGTAAATCTCATGGTTGAACAGTATGAAGTCGGAAAAGATTCGCAAGGAGATTTCGTCATATTTACCGGTTGTGCGAGTAAAAATGTGCAAAGTGGGTTGGAACAACGCAAAGTCGATGTCAAATCATTCAAATTGGTGTGTATTGGATGTTGGTGTACTGTATTTCATATTTTTCATAACTGATTTACTGTTTGAATTCATTAACAATTTTATTGAATTCATTAGTGACTCTATATAGAGTTGTTAATGAATTCAATAGAGTGGTTAATGAATACATTAGAGTGGCTAATCAATTTAATGCTATTGTTAAAGTTTTGTTTTGTTAACCCCGCATTTTCCCTACGCTTCAAAGCCCTCGTCACTTGAAGAATTTAATACAGTATGACATATAGAGCAAAGAAACACTCAAATCTGATTGGCCGAGTGAATGCAGTTATTCTCTAATGAAGAATAAAACATTAATTTATCAGAGGTTGTCAAGGTAGATTTTTTGCAAGAGACAGTGGATTTTGAAAGGTTCTGTCTTGAAAATTCGATGTGTTTCTAATCTTATTGTGTTTGCATTATTTACCAAATATTAAGGTAATTCACCGAAGGAAACGTCTAGAAATTTAGCATTTGTAATGACGCGGTCGTTGCAGTCGTGATAAATAAGGATTCAACAAGATCACTACTTACGCATGCGCACTCAGCCATGGTTAGTTACAAGTCCCCTATTAAAAACAACTTAAGGGAGTCCCCTTACGTAAACGGAACTGATTAATCCGTGGGTCTGTGTGAGTGTCCATAGCGTAGATTTGATTTATCCACGTATTCCGGTCCGATCGCGGACAAATTTACCTATTATCATTGAACAAAGAAGATATCTTTGGAGATATCTTTTATATTAAGGAAGTATTAGTCTTGAAATCAGAGAACGGATGTATCCTTGGCCTGGTAGCTTTTGATTCACATTTGTCTGACCTCCGAATTTCCTTTCGCTTTAGTAGACCACACCTCTTTGCCGTACTGAAAATCTTTATAGTTTTGGTTTTCCTTATTTACGTACGTTGCAGCTATCAGCTGAAGCTAAACCGATTACACTTCTCTTGACTGACGAATACAGACTCTGACAAATTTTCAAAGCAAAATTACCACAGGCGTAGTGAAGTACTGAGCGTTGAGGTTTGGCCGCGATCTGATCGGGAAAGATGGTACAATTTGTGTTGAATATGTACCGTCGATGCCGACGAATACAACCAGAATCCTTTGCTTGCAACACCTGTAACTCTGCTATCAATATATCTACTTTTGACGAGTGAATTCGTCAGGCGCAAACTAGACAAACAACAAAGGTAGTCCGATTCGGCCAGGAAACAAAATCACTTATCTTCCATTATTCCCTGGAATGTTGGTTTTGAAATAATTTTAGCTGAAAAAAAAACTGCTATGGAAACGATACAATTAAATCCCATTCGACCCAAATTTCAATTTGGTGGTTCACGATAAGATGGAGTTGTACGTGAAATCTTCGGCGACGCAAGCGAGTCCAGGCTTAGGAATTTCCCTAAATATAAAGTTGCTCTTTCTCAATCTTGTTTTGTATTTTGATAAAAAAAAATGGGGTAGCCACTTCCATGCATTCCAGGTGATCTGAAAACACGAAAGTGGACTGGGACAAGTCGTAAAATAAATCCATTTCCAATTTTAAATTAGTAAATATTTCATGAACTGTATAAAATTCTGCCAGTAAATTCGTTATGGAAATACCTTTCCTTTCACGGAATACTGACACAAAGTTTCAAACAGTCACCAAATACACAGAACGTTACAATTGATTAAAGGTCATTCTCGTCCCTAGAGCCTCTTTCTTGCTGGCGCACCGGAACCCACTAGTTTTGAGGGGTTCCGGTTTCGATGTGCTTTCGTTGAAGTCGACAACGTCTGTTTAGTTACATCACTTAATAAGGTAGTGGTTGGCTGTTACAAGGTAGTGTACAGTTAAGGTAGTGGTTGGCTGTTATGTGTGTGATTTTGGGTTGTCTACAAATGTTGTTTTCCTCTTTGGAATCAACAAAGCATGCCAGACTTCCGCCAATTAGCGCGAATGAACGAATAACCAATCAGAGTTCTTATATTTATGGATTCTCCCAGAGCCTTTTATCGCGCGCCAGCAAGAAAGAGGGGCTCTGGGGACGAGTATGATTAATAGTATGAAACTGGGTTTTTATTTGGCTGCTAGCCCCAGGCCTTTTGGTTGTGGTCAGATCACCTGATTTATTGGCCACGCCGCCCACACGCAGCAGTTGAAGCGCCACTTATCTTATTTTTTTCGATAATTTTGGGAAACGTTTGGTATCCGTGACAGCCGTTGAGATGTGAAGTCTTCGCTATAGCGCCAGCCCCCATCAGTAATCGTTCGGAATCCCAAATCTTTTGGTGAAAATTTAACCTCAAAATGTGGCCTGCTGGCAATTCTATGGGTAGGGAACATTGACAAATAATAGCCGAACAATTTGAAATAATTCTTCCCTGTGTTTAGGAGAATGCTAATGCTTGGTAGCATATCTCCATGCAACTGTTTGTTTTGAATGCAAATCATGTATTGTTTTTAAATGGAAAATAAATTACAAAATAAATTACATTAGCTTTAGAAACTCTGTTATTCATTCTTTTGAGATTTTGAGCGCAACACGCGCTTCGAATAGTCCAATGCATGGATATTATGTTAAAGATAGTCCAACAGTCCGTTTGGCTATAGCATATTACATATATATATATATATATATATAACTACAGACGGAACCGTTTCGGCCTTATGGGCCTCATCAGTGTAGTGCTGATGA
>JBAHVQ010221022.1:0-20703 GCA_036872915.1 Nanipora kamurai
ACACAATAGTGTTTCCACGAGTGAAACGTTGTCTGTGGCAATTAAAGGAAGAAAGCGAAGCAACATTTTCTTTGCCTAGTATTGACGAGATCACGAAAGAAATTTTGAAAGCAAAGAACGATGCAACGAATATTTGTAATTCTTGTTGTATTCATTTAGAATCGTACGCCGATAAGAACTTGATGGAAAATGTGCAAGAGATCATTGAAGATGCAGTTGGTAATGACCATGAATTCGAGGATAACTCACTTACACGAGTGAACAAAAATACTAGCACCACTGAAAATAATACGGTATCGTCCAATGACGTGATAACTATACAAGAAAACTTGTCACAAATAAGGCTAAAGGAATCAACAATGACTGACACCTTTCCATCTTACGAAACGGTAACTGACAATCCCAATTCGCCCAAATAACCAAGTCAATCATCCTCAAAAACATACGTGTTAAAGGGTAAATTACCAAATCAAGCTGCAAAACCTTCGCCATTCGTTGATTACAATGGAACATACATTCGAAAAACCACCGCCCTGTACCTACTTCAGAAAAACTTCAAAGTGTCAAGTGATCGATTGCTACGGGTTCGTTCAGAGCAACCAACCCATATTTTTTCTGGCTTAGATCTGGATAAGTGTGGCCCTATGAAATGTGTTCAGGCTGGTGATTTGTGTGTGTTTAACAGAATTGATTGTCAGGAAAAGTGCCTTGTTAGCCGAATAATTCAGTTTTCTTACATGAAAGGAAACAAGAGAGTTTTCAGTTTATCAGTTTTCGTCCAATTATGTAGACTTATTAAAGGAATCGTATAAAAACATTGGGGTTTTTGCAAATTGGTATCAGCGAACACGAACCTCTGAACGCTTAAAAAGTGTGGTGGATTTTAAACCCTTGGGTCACCTGTTTACGCCTGGCTACCTTTCGCTGGCCTATTATTGTGCTACAATCGATGACTCGGCGCTAACAGAAGTTAACATTTGATATTAGTTAGAAACACTATACATTACAGGCCAACTCTTTTGATTAATAACAATTGAAGTCTTTTTTAGCATTTTATTGATTAACATTCAACAGTACATTAAAATTGATTAAAAATATTGCTTTATTGTCAATAAAAGAAAGTCCAGAAAATTCCAAAAAGTCCCGGAAAATTCCGACAAAAATTCCAAAAAGTCCGAAATTCCGACTAAAAAATTCCCGGAATTTTAAAAGTCCAAAAAGTCCGTACACTTTTTTTGAAGTGATTTGCCCCCCGGTACAACCAACACCCGACTAGGAACATCAACCTTCAGAGTCGTTGTGGGCACAAAACCGAGTATTGCGTGCCTTTTGAATGGACTCAAAAACTTATACCTATAACTAAGATAATTGATGAAGAAAGGCAGAAACGTTCTCTTAGCCTCAAGCATTTGAGGATGAAAGCGAGGTGTCTTTGTTACATTCAAAGAAACGACATGGTCATAATTTTCCTTTTGAAGCTTATTTATAAGTTTTGGAATGTAAGAGAACAGTATATTCATTACGGGCTCCATTTTCGTCTGCGACTCACGGGATGAACTAAATGTTAACTGTAGCCCGTGTCATCAGTTCAATCCGGATTTTGTTCACACGAGGTAATGTTTTTTTGACAACATTTCCTAACAAGATTTGATTCACACCAAGAATTAATGCTTTTTTATCTTTGTTTTATAACTTCCAATTGCCCATCGGGCAATCTGCTTCATAAACCTGAGGATGTCAGTTTGACCCCACTGTAAGTTAATTTCATTATTTATCTAGATCGGCACTTGCATTAGCCCTCTCAAGTCTGGAGGACAAGAATTGACCGCAATAACTTAACTTTGACAGTGAACATTTTCAAAATTTATATCTATTTTATTCTAGATCTACAGTGGAACCTCTAATAGAGGACACCTCAATACAACGGACATGAAAAGAATTTTTTTCTATTCCGTTTCCATTGAGATATGGGAGATTGGAGTATATCAGACGACCATTGAACGTTCCGTCTCACCGGTCATCAGAAAGTTGGCGGGTTCGATTGCCGTCAGGCAATCAAAGGCTCAGAAATGGTTTTTCTGACTAGTCTGGTTTTTTTAAACCCCTCCAAACAATGGACAACGGACGTTTTATCCAACTAGCGTTATAAATCCTGATAAAAACTCTACACAGCGGACACCTTCGCATAATGGAGGTTGGACCCTTTATTACTTTTAAGTGTTCAGATACTTGTATTAACAAATCATTAAGTCCAAGATTATCCTTTACTATATAGCTTGTGTTTAAGACCATTCTTTCTATTTAAACTCCTCGAGAAGGTTGACCTTGTCATTTTCAATGAAAGGAAACTTTACAATAACAAGCTTTTAACATTTTATTCTAAGCCGTATATAAAGATGATAAAGCACATGAATGGTCTTTTTTGTCATTTTATACCTAAAAATAGAAGGCCATTTATACAGCAGACACTTTACATTGCAGCGGACATTTTTATTGCATTCGCAGTGTCTCCGAATTAGAGATTTCACTGTATTAAATTTTATGACGTGTTCTCATCTATTAATATTTATTTGTAGCTCCACTCTCTGAGTTCGGTAGCTCAATGGTTACTGGCAAATACACTCATATCTGCGCTGTTCAGTTCTTCTGTTGAAGCTTAACCAAGATTGCCGCCATGAAGTCATGTGCAAAACCATTGAATTGACAACGATTGACAGTTAATGGACCATTCCTGAAACCCGGGAAACACTGTATTCTGCGTAATGAGCACGAGTTATGATTGGTAGTTCGGAGCTTCTGGAGTGATCAAAAGTGTCTATGAAGCAAAAATTAAGTTTGTCTTATTGGAAAAAAACTCTTCAAATTGTTATGTAACATCTTCTACACTTTTTCCATCTGTCACTTTAGATTAGTTTGATATCTAAATTGCAACTTGCATACGTCACTCTGCATAATGAGTTATGGAGAAACCACGCATATAATTGGAATTATTCGATTAACTCATCAGAAACTTTGTTTGTTTAGCGTTATGAGACAAAAACATCCACATTTACAGTTTCATGTGACTTGGTTCAGTAAGTTCAACCGTTGAACTTCAACGATATTCCTAATTTTACAACATCTCATACTGCAGTCTGACGTAAATAGCTTACATGAAAAACTACCCCTAGCCGTCTAAAACGTGTAGTATTCACGTCTAACGTCTAACATCAAACAACCTCAAACCAGAGTTTGCGGTTAGCGGTAAAGCCAAAAACGTCGGTCTTAATGCCCGTGTTGACATGCATACTTCCCAAGAATGGTTAATCTTTCAACGGAATGCATAAGGTTTTTTTTCCCAGTTTGCTGCTCCCATTCGAAAAATGGTACTTTTTAAAATTTGAGGGAGGTTAATACTCTCTTTCTCGCCCTCTGGATAGAATTCTTTATAAAACTCAAGGCTTTATGACTTTTTATTCGAGATCAAATTTTTTGTCGCACGTGGAACCGATTTGGGTGAGAATACAAGCTGTCAGTGGCGAGAGGATATTAGAGATTAAACCGTTATTTGATCCAGATCAAATGATAATCAAGACGACCTCCCGGAAATCTCTCTTGTTCGACATCGTGCAAGCAGGATGCTCACGCTGGGCAATCTTAGATTTTGACATACATTAACACGTTGTTTTCTACTAGAATAACAACGCCGTTGAAAGAAATAGACTATTTACGTGAGACATCTGTCTCGCTCAGGTGATTGCCATTCGTCGTTGTAACACGATATCAGGAATTATTTTGTTTACGTGGATGGTAGATCAATTTAGGATTCAGGGAAGCTGAAATGTTACCTTGAGCTTCGTGGGAACCAATTAAGGTGAGATAAAAAATTCTCAGACTCATGGCAGACTCATGCATAGATCTTATTCATAATGACTGCCATATTAAATATTTCTTTATATGCATTTCATTTAGCCTCGCTACCCTCGTTAAGAAGCTAAGATTCTCTTTGAATTGCAAGCACAGAAACGAGGCGAGAAAGACTCATCAAGATGCACATAAAAGAAGGCTTAATTTGATATACTGTCCATTATTGTCTCTTGCTGGAAACGGCCTATTGGCTATCTCCATATTATCTTTTCCCATCTACTTTAAAATAAGCGAAATGGTGATTTGTAAATGACTTAATTACAGTAGAATAAAAACTCAATTTCACATGAAAGTCTCGTCTTAAAGTTGGTGAAAAAGTTAATTCAGGAAATGGCGTTTTGTTTAAAGCTTAAGCCTGGGCGGCACTCACGGACTTTTCCGCGCGCATTTTCTTTTTCTATTTTGAGTGGCTCACGGAAACTCTTTGCGCCAAGGGGTTGTTTCGGGTTTCAAGATTGACTAAAAAATCTCTTAGTGACGATTTTTTATCAGTAAATTTTAGTACTGGTAAGGTAGTGCAAATACCACAGTTAAGGTTATAAGAATTTATCGGAAATCACGAACTAACGTCCTGTTCAAACTAGGTGCCCAAAGCCAGCACAACGGAACAGCGCCCAAGCACGGACATTGTCTGCCGAGGTACTGCCCACGGTGCTCGGGCATTGTCTCCCGAGATACTGCCCCTTGTGCACGGACATTATCTCCCGACGTACTCCCCACGGTGCTCGGGCACGGAGCACTACTCCGAACGCAGTATCCAAAGCCAGCACAACGGAACGGCGCCCAAGCACGGACATTGTCTCCCGAGGTACTGCCCCTTGCTTGGACACCGTTTCACTGTGCTTACTGTGGGAGTTCGGGCATTCAGACTGCTGCCCGAACTTGTGTCGGTGCCTGAGAATCGTGCCAGGGCATCGTGTCCGGGAAAAATCGTGCCCTGGACGAGGGTTAAGATCAAAATTACCTGGCACGGTCATTTAGGTCGTTGCCTTGTGTTACTTTACATGCAAGATCAGCCGAGCTAACCAGCTAGTTAGTCTGTGCAAGGATCTCCTGGAGGGAAGGGGAGGGAGATAGAATAATGAGCCTGTATCACCTCCATAGTGACTTTTTAGATTTTCAACGGAGGCCAAATTAACAAGGTATAATAGATGGAAAGACCATCTAGAAATTAGTAATTGTGTCAAGCTAGTTTGAAACGAAATGAGTGACTATACCGGAAGTTACAGGTACCGAAAGTTTTGTATTTTTATAGTGATTGTAACGTTGGAGGGCAATTAAATGCTTGCACTTCAAGCAAAATCCTTACAAACCCCGAAAGTTTTTGACGGTTTTAACTATCCGAATATCGTTAGCTAACTCACAGAAATTCGAGACCTAGAAATCCGGCACTATTATCCATTGTATGTTCTCTTTCAATGGAAAGAAGAGCTCATTTCAAATGCGCTATCTTTTTGAAATGTTTAGATCGCTTTACTCCGCCGCCCCTTCATTAAGTATTATTTCCACTAGCGGAATTTTTCGTGGGCATGGGAAGTGTCTCGTCTCATCAGTCACGTAAATCCGTTTTTATACCACGCAGCATTCCAGTTATCTGTTTTAGAGGCAACATGAACAAATTTCTACCTGAAGATCAAGAGCCATTTTTTCGTAATCTAAATTTTTCTCACTCGTGGACTTCGGCCTCGAGTTCTTCGTTGTAGGATTAACGACCTCCATTATTTAACCATTTACATGGACATATTCATTTGACTTTATTACGGACTTTTTTGTTTGATATTTGTGTAGATCTGACAACATGCCAACCTCCTAGCCAGAGTCTTTACTCGGCGCTCGCTCACTCGCTGCTGAAATAGAAGAGTTAATTCATTTCCCCAGCGAGTGGGGGAGGGCCGAATTATAAAAACAATTGGTACGAAGTTGACAGCACGCCTGTTCCAAGATAGTTCAATATTTTTGAGTAAATTATACTACACTGATTTAAAGCCTTCTTCACACCACAATTTCTGGGCACATCACAACGGAAATTTGGGCAAGGCAAGGCAGCATGTCAATATCCACATATACAGAAGTACTCGGAACCGCAAAAATTTTAATATGGTTACCCAAATTTTATGAAAATCTTAGACTTGCTATGTCCAAAAAAAGCTGTAATGTTGATGTTTTAAAAATTTGTGCATAATAAATCATAAAAATGATGAACTGCGCATGCTCACTGTACGTTGTGCTACGTTCCTGAACGGTGCCAGAAAGTATACTTATAAAACAAGGAAACTAGAGGAAACTAAAGAGACAACTGATGAGATTGTACAGAAATAACCACTTCAAAACATACACCACGTTCACCTTTCAAACCAAAAAGTAAAAGCCTAATAGAAATCTAAAGCAAACCCTAACCCGAATGCGTACTCTAATTCTAACCCAAACCCCAGCACACGACTCTCGATCTATCCCTTCAAGTTCTTTCCTGGGTTCAACGGCTTACTACTCCACTCGCATGGAGCCCCTATTTGAAAGTATACCACCCAGTATTCGCTGTTCCAGAAAGGTAGGCTTGATGTGGAAAACATAGCCTGCGCTAAAGTCCACACACTCACTCGGGTTCGCGTATGTTAACACAAAGTTCGTGGACTGGGGCGCATCTATACATACTGTATATCTATGTATACACGTATATATCTATATTCAAGGAGTATTTGACATTGACACTCAGTAACATAACTTCACTGGCATTTCCACCAATATATACATATATATATACATATATATATATATATATACATATATATATATATATACATATATATATATATAGAATTCGTGATCACGTTCTCGGCAAGGTCGCGAGTTGCAATTTTTCGCAACTGGTCTCGGTTGGGTCTCGAAATATACTATTTTGACAATCGAAAATTTCTTTCACCAAATATAAATATCATTATCTCTCTCTATTTATATGTATATATTTATATGTATAGATATTTCTATATATATATATCTATATATATAGCCATAGCAATTACAAAACAGAGGCCGTATATATGTGTGTGTATGTCGACACGCGATGATAAAATTCAAATAGAAAACGAGTCCTGGACTTCACCTATTATTATTATTGTAATTTATGAACGTAACTATCAAATCCAATTGACCACGGCAGAAACTTCGGAGAGACTGAGCCCCAGCTGACTTAGTGGGCATTCTGGGATATTTTGGGCACAGGTATTCAAAATGGCGTCCATGTCAGCGTCATATTTTGAGTAAGGCGTGCAGTTTCCTTGTTTCAAAATGCACAACAAAGTTAAATGCTGCATTCCCTTTTCTCATATTAAGATAGGAGACGACTTTACATGAGAAACTGACCACATGAACCGCTTGATAAAGTCCGGTTTAATGCCACTGGTTTGTGTTTCTCTAGATAACAGCTGTCTTCTCAGCTGGGGGAACAATGTTTTCTTCAGAAATGCCACGTAGAAGCTTTTCTCCCTGCATATAGTCCTCTTCTAGGAAAACTTTTCCCCAGTCCTTGATTAGTATTTTTGCCCTGTGTTGCTACGTTAAGTTTCCCGCGTCCATTCAAAAGATCCCAGAAACGCTGTCGAAACAGTATTCGTGCCGAGACTCTCTGAGGTTTCTCGAATGGTCAATAGTTCGTGTTTCGCATCGGGCTTGTGAGCTGCTAATCGACTTTGTTGGGTTTAAAACTTTTACTACAGGTAATTTTTACATATTTATTGGCAGCTAAACTGTCATTTGAAGTTCTGTTGTAACAAAATTATGCTTTTTCGCTATTGTTTTGAACTTTGTTGTATTGCTCATATGAGCTAGTTTTATCATGTTATGTACTTTTCAAGGTCTTGTTTTACTTTCTGTTCTGCTATCCCAGGTCTAAGTTACAGATGGCGTACCAGACTATTGGATTAAAAATCATCGTTGCTTACGTCACACGCATGCGTGAGCTCCAGTCTCGGAGCATGTCAAAAAACGGGAAAATCCGTCGTCTTTTATCAAGACGCAACAGATGAACTTATTTTCCCCAAATGCCAAAAAGCCACCGACAAGTTAAGACCCCTAATTCGCACATAACTTTAGCCTTCTTTACACGAGATCGGATCCGAAGGGAATCGGGTTCACTTGGATCCCATGTCATTCTTCTCAGTGTTGTTGACAGTAGAGTTTACACGAGATCGAAATGGGATCAGATCCTGACGGGAACACTTTCATAACCGATCTAAAACTGGTTCGGGTAACAGTTCTTTAGCCGTTCGGATCCGGGAGATCTCGTGCAAACATAAGGTCGATCCGTACCAGTTCGGGATAGGATGCAAATGGATCCAGTCTCAGATAAACAAGGCCTTAACTAATAGCATTCCAATGTATTCGGAATTTTTCCATCTGTAATTTTTCCAGCACACTTTGAAAAGCATCAATGATTAGTTGGGTCTTGTTCATTTTCCCAGCATGAGCAAACGGCTGCCAGCAGTGTTAGTTCAGAGTAGAACATCCTACCCCCCTACCCCTACCAAGAAACTCCAGGTATCAGCCGCACATACAGTCATCAGATTGATCGACAGAAATTTCAGCTCTTTTGAATTTTCCTTGAATTGTTGTTGGCTTCATTCGTGCGACAGCGTTCCCAGCTAAAAACGAACGACGATGCTCATTCTGTTTGGTGAGATCACGTGCTTACGGTTACACAATAGATTCGGGATGATGGCAATTTCTGTTGACATATCTTTCTTCGTAAATTTTCTTCTGCTATACCAAAAGTTGTGTTGCGTAGTCTGGTCCTTCGTAAGGGAACGTATCCACTGGCGCAAATAAATCACTGCTTGGAAGCCTGCATATTGGAACAATTCGAAATAATGTTTAATCAGTTTCTGTAAATATGATATATAACTTTAAAGTGCCCCCCCCACTGAAAAACACCGTATGGTGATATATGCTCCCCATTTAAATATTTTTATGAAATAGAAAACATCTTCCGTGTTTCCATACAGTTATACAGACACGAGAGGAAGTTTGGGGAAACAAGAAATTGATGTGGGAACATGAGTCCGTACGGCGAGTGTTTCCACGCTATTTCGAGTTCTCTCAAACTTCCACGAGTGCTTCTAAACCATGTGGGAACCTGGTAAAAATGTTTTCTGCATCATTTATGAAATAACTTAAAGACAAAAAAAGTAAAACGAAGAAATAAGGTTCTCCTGTTAAAATCACGAAAAAGATAAATTCTTCCTACTCGCACAACACTCACGTCATCAGCAGCATCTGTTCAAAAAACCATCTTTATGCCTGCCACTGAGCTAAATATTTGATATTTTTAAATATTTTTTTAAATGATTTTTACTGTCCTTAAGTTTAACTTCGAAGACGACGGAGAAATTTCCATATGTTACCATACGATCAAAGAACAAACACTTATTTACTTGTTCCAAGAGAAAGTGCGTGTTTTGTGATTCCCGAGATTGCCGTTCTAACCCGAGGCAAAACCGAGGGTGACAACGGGAGTCGAGTGGCCACAAAACACACACTTTCCCCGAGGTACCGGTAAATAAGTGTTTTGTTATCAACCAAATGTCAAACGACTCAAGTAAATGTTGAGGGTAACCTTCGAACAGTGTTTTAAAAGACTTTAAACGGGAACACGAGCCCTGACAATCTACTTGCGGTTTTATTATATTTTTTACCCTGAAGCAAAATAAAAGTCATGTTGCCGGCTGCCATGGGTTACGCTGTAAACATTAGGATTTCCGGACCGTCACGCGAGGATCGCTCGACCAATCAAAAAACTAGAGAAATGAACTTTGACACTTGGCATATAACAAATATTGTTCTTAACCAATCACCACCCAGCTTTTTAAAATGTTATTTTATAATATTATTACTATTATAACTGATTAGTAAAACATCAGTTCTGCATCACTTTTAAAGACGCTGATGTTAGTGTTAGAAATGAAATTTTCATAGTAAAAATGTTTTCTTGTTACTTTTCTTGACTCCTAAATTTTACTTAGTATATGTTTTAGAAGTAATGTAGAAATAAACTAGACTTAGCCTCAGTAAATGTATGCCAAAACAGAACGGCTACTCATTTTTTAAACAGTGTATCTGAAAAAACATCTATACGCGGTTGATGTAGAGTACTCATCAAAAAAAAGTTTCACAGTTGCACGTGCTCAATAAATTGTCAAGGCAAACATTTCTCGACCAACATTCAGCAAAGTAAATGGTTTGAATCTGGGAGAATCGTGAGATGTTTGTGGAAGTTGATAGTCAAGGTTAGTGTAGTCTTGCGAAAGATTGCTGGTGAAAGTGACTGACGTTTCAATGGCCTCAGCGTCGGTCATCGTTTGACTCTGAAGATGACCGCCGCTAAGGCCATCGAAACGTCAGTCACTCCCACCAACAGTCTTTCTCAAGAGTACACTAACCTGAACGATCAACTTCCATAAACATGTCACAACCTACAACACTTACGAAAAATCCTCGTCAACTGATCGATCATCCGTAGTCGACTTCGGGCATGAACCAAGCAGTTTGGTTAAACTACCGCTGTTTCCGAGTTTAAGGAGGCCAGCACAGAAACATCGACCCATTTCTTCAAGTTCTTTCGTTCCAAGATGAAAACCCTACAACAAATTTGGCAAACACCGTCAAATAATTAGAAAATTTGGCAAAAATACGTTGTATTTGCTTTTAATTCTACTCATGTCAGTTTGGCAGGAACCTTCAACATGAAAATTCGCCATTTTTGAGAAAAATTTTAATATGAGACCTCGTTAAACAATCACCATGCAGCTTACTAATTACGTTTCTCTTGATCAAACATAACGACAAGGTTGAACATCGATGGTTGGAATAACGCTGGCTCACACAATGGCTTAAACGGGGACGACGCTAGATCATGTACTACATTTTTTATTTCTGTTTAATTTATCCTTCAGTGAGACAGTAAGAAAGCAGTGCGTACGGAAAATTCCGCGAAGTAAAAATTAGGTTTTAGTAAATATTACTTGAATTGCAGCAAAACAAAGGATGAGAAGTTCTTTGATAGAAATGAATGTTTGAAAAATGGTAGATTTTTATGATAATCTCCTTCTCCTTTGGAAGATAAAAACAACAAAAACCGCCATAACCTTACGAGCCGTTCGGCGAATTTTCGGCGCGTACTCCCTTTCTCTTTTGTCTGATTGGCTCTCGGGAACTCTAGAGTTCCTGAGGGCCAATAAGAAGCAAGAAAAAGGCAACAAGTGTCGAAAATTCCCTTTGTGAAAACTGGACTCTTGTTGTACACAGAGGCCACGAAATTTTACCTTATATGGTCCTTGGTCTGCCCCGCAGTAACTACTCTCCATTGTGTAACTTTGTGTGACCCCGAGCTCTCTCCAAACAACAACTCTAGCAGTAGACTCCTTCGACGACTCAACAGCAAAGCTGCAGTTTTGCAATGAGAATGCGGGAGCAATTGAATGTAAAACTTTTGGTAGTGTCTGCAAAGGGTAAATAAAATAGTCAGAAGCTATTTTAACGTTCTGTAAATGATGCGTAAGAGTGATATTTTGGCTCATAAATCCAAAGTTCGGATGGAGGAATGTGGTAGTGGAGATAAAAAACACGGCGAAAGTGTATAAGAGAGGATGGGAGCAGGACGGAAAATGAAAAGAGAAAAAAAAGATGAGAGAAAAAGTTATAAATGGGAGAGAAAGAGATTGGGAGGGACGGCCAAGAGATGGTCAGGAGTAAGGTGGGGAGAAACTAAAAACAAAGGAGGGTTAAAAGGAGAGAGTGGACTGGGAGAAAGGAGATTGAGTGGGAGCCTGGGCGAAAGGGGATATAGCTAAAGTGAGAAAAAGAGGGATCGAGTAAGCAGAACTTTCTAAAGCTGAGGGTTATATCGCCCAGAGGGAGAGTGGAATCTATAACTGGTCCAATAGAATTATATCAATACGTGTACTCCTAGTAAACAAATCAGTATAGGTTACTAAAATATACAACGAAGATGCTCTCACAGGGGAACCTCTACGTTGTCTCCTTATATCGAAGTGTGTCAACACAAATCCAGACCTCCTGACTAGAAAACCTCAAACGTTTCCAAAGATGATCAAAAGTATTTCTAAATGGTGAAGGTTTATGAATATCTAACCTTGTAATTTGTCTCTTTAATTACTTCGCCGACATTTGATGAGTCTGATTCTGATCCTGATGCTACGATGGTAACGGGGATGTCAACAGATGAATTATGGCATCCGTAAAGAAACACGTTCTTTTTCCTTGAATGACCGTGAAAGTCACAGAATACCTTTTAGAATAGTAAATACACAAAAGAAACTTCAGTAAGACACTGGTTTAACGAACTCATCATCAACGAAAACCGAAAGGGTTTGAGAAACTGCCAGACGTTGGAATAGAAAAACTGACGTTTCGAGCAAACGTCGAAGTGAAAACCACCTGGTTTTCACTTCGTTCGACTTGGTTGACATGCTTGACATGTCGACCGCGAACTATTACAAATAGTAACCTTGCTTCTACCATCTGAGTTCGTGGAGCTGAATGTTTAGAGCATCTCACCGGTGCCCTGAAGGTTACGGGTTCGATTCCCGTCAGGGGCTCAGATAACTATTCTGAGTTTATAAGTTGAGCAGCATGCGGAATTTCAAGCTTCAAATGTTTGAACCAAATTAGTTACATTAAATAAATTATTAAATTAGTTACCAACGGCTTCTTATTGACTGCTTGAAGATATAACAGCAACCCTTTAGTATGATATATTGTAGGATACAACACTGGATCAGGATCGACCCACTGTCTGTTAAGATCAGCTCCAGACAAAGAACATCGATGGCTAGAATATGAAATGTATGCAAAGTCAGTTAGGTGTCCTGATGCACGCAGTGCATGTAAGTATGGGTTAATTCTAGCAACCTCTCAGCAAGTTTCGGTAATTTGAGGGTACGTTTTATTGTAACCGATGGTATGAATACCTTGAAACATATTACGGACAGTCTTATCCGTAATGAAGCTGGACAACAGGAACCTCTCCTTTGTGTTTTGACAAAGATTCATCTATTAACATCAGTAAACGAGAAACTTTCTACTTAATATTTGCGTACCTCTAGTTTTTGTACTATACCATTTGTTGTTTGTTACCAGAAAACTGTTATCTCTCATTACCGCCAACCTCGAACTCATTCACACCAAACTACATAGTGTCTGTAAATAGACTAATGTTTGTAAATGTAATACTGAACTGATGTTTACGTAATCACTTCTGTATGATGGTACACAGAAAATGATTAAATCTTAATTTCTTTTCAATTTTCCTCATGAACTATTGAGTTTCATAAAGAAACGTAATAAAAACGTGAATGAATGTTGTTCAGTAAAATGAATTTTTGTTAGCTTTAATGGATTTGAAGTTGGCGTTAATGACAGTACATTTTCTGAATGTACAGCAAAAGGTGTATTCCCTGCCGAAAATTTACGATTTTATAACATACTTTCGCTTGCCACATGCAAAACAATATTAGTGGACATATTAATGAACTTACCAGCCATTGATCACTCCATCTGGATTGAGCATGGGTACAATTTTAAAGACGAACATTTCTCTCAACAATCTAGCGGTAATCTTATTGCTCAATAAAAAATCTAGGACTCCTGCAGTAAGAGAAGACAGGATCTGGAGTTAGAAGAACGATATCAAAAAGACAAGTTTGCCTCGAAAGTCTGGCCCGAGTGTTACCAAGGTGGCTGAATTAAAACTGTGGACTCTCTCTATAAGAACAGTCAATCTGAACAATTTTCAAATTTCCTCCTCGCCCAAAAATATCTAAAAAAATCTCAGTATTAATAATAAGGCTACGGTTTCAGGTAAGGAAGGTGAGAAACTAGAATACTATAACATGAACGCTTTATTGAAAAGAATATTCGGCAATATTGGAATATTGAATATTTGACAATGCAGTAAAATTTGGCAGTATGGGCAACGGATTCTGTCCCTCAATCGTCGAAGCACTATCGAGCATTTTCCAAGATTCACAAGCTCGCAGGTTCGATTCCTAGCCGGAGGCCCAAGAAGTGTTTTTTTCGCAGCTGGTTCCGTTCGTTTCTTAAAATGTATGATTCTTACACTCGATACCTAACTACAATTTAAACTAGGCTCTATTTCATGATATTAAATGACGAATATTCCTTGAATTATTTGTAAATGGCTTAGCTGAGTGTTTCACAGTCGAATCTCAATTATCCGGACTTTGTCAGATGGTCCCAGTTTCTGTGAATAACTTAATCACCAACATTCGTTATTTTGATTAACCGGACCCTCGGTTATCCTGACTTATTTCGTGTCTCCCGGATAATCGAGGTTCAACTGTACTAGCTTTTCGTGTGTGTTTCTAACTTCACGAGTGCCGTTATAACTCGATAATAACGCTGCGACTAAGTTTTTAAATTCATTTTATAAAATCATTTGTTTAAATGATAAGAAAATTGCTGCTTGAGTGACTTGAGAAGTGTCCGTTTTAGTGTAACGCCACACGATGCTCATGCGGCTTTTGTAAACAGTTCGTTGAGGTCACAGTACATCACTTGGTTGTGCAGATGACGTGGATAAACCTGTGTTTAGGTATTTCTTGATTCATTACTTGTGTTAAAAACTGAATAAATTTTACTCTGAACATGAAATGAAGTCCAAGAACCACTAGAGATATCACGTCAGCAGTGCTTAAGTTATAACGGCATGGGTCACGAAGCCAATGACCAATCACATTGCGTGTTGTTGTTTACTTATTTTTTTATTAAATATAGCGCTTACTTTTTACTTTTTACTTAATGCCGTACCTTTCATTACCCAGCTGGCATTGCTTTCTCCCGGATGAACTCTCGAACAGAGAAAAATGTATGGACGGTTATCTAGACAGAAATAAGTCACGAAATAGCTTAAAATACTCATTAATACTTCATGAGTAAAACACAAATGAAATCTGCTTCCTATTAGCATGCACTAAATCAGACACAGCATGGTCGTGATTTACATAAATTTTCTCTTAAGTTTTCTTAGCTAAAATAGCCCATATTAGGAAAATAGCAAGCAAGCATCGTTATGTTGAGGCATTCGTGTCTTACGGATACAACATTGCGAACTGTATAAGATTTACGACGGACTGCCTTATAAATCGCATACAGTTTGGCCCCTAAAATTGTATCTCCTACTCAAATGATTATGAGAAATGTTCGAAAAATCACGGCTGAAGAAATCACAAACGTACGTTTCGCATTGTTTGGCCTTACATCAATAAATTTTTTTAGGCTTATGAACGGAGAGGTACGTTAAAAAAAAGATAGCGTCGTCTTGTTCATCTAATCTCATTTAGAAAAACCAAATACTGAAATTAAATACGAAAAGACATCATTTCACATTACCGTCTTAGACTAAAGACCATCTGCCACATAAAGACTGGTTAACCTACCGTTACTACATGTTTGAGAGGTGATTGTCAGGAGATAACATGGATTTCCAGTTAAGGTGTCGCAGAGAACTTGTCGTTTGTAAAATATCTTGGTCGTGTCAAGTCTGTATTCGTAGGACAAGAAATGATTCTGTAAAGACACAAAATGTTGACTAGTGACAATACATAAAGTGCGTGCTCACTTTGTATAATCTCGCAGGCTGGAAATTACACGAAAGCAACGAGTTTTTGCTGCCGAGTTTTTGCCTGTAATCTTGATATTGTGTCCAGCATGAAGATAAATTTAAAACCAGGCAGAATTTGATCACGAGTTCTGGATGTTTATGTCACTGCGCACATTCATAGCGAACGTTTGTTGTAACTTTGTTTTGCACGTGTTCACGAAAACCACTGAACGTAAACGTGTTGTTATTTCTACAGTATTACTCATGTGTGTTTTTGCAGTTGAAAGTAATCATCAAGGCCACGGAATGTTGGTTCGCTTGATAATAACTTTTTCAGTACTTTACCACTTTATTCCTTAACTCACTCTACGGCGAGGTAGCATTTCACTTCTGGTAAATCACTCTCGTAGTTCGTAGTACTGGGGATACTGTACCACAAGTGAAGCAAATAGCCAGTTAATGCTAAAATGTCCGCATGTTTTGTATTTGAACTCTTTTTTTTAAATATGTGAAACAACATGACTGTCAGTATGCATGAAACGAGATACTACATAGGCTAAATTTTGCCGGATTTGGGTCGCACTCCTCCATTACCGAACCCCCAAGTCTAAGTCCAAGTTCAAGCCTCGCACCCTCGAGCCCAAGCCCTTCCCCGATGAACACAAGTCTTGCTTGAACGAGGCCAAGTCATCAGCTCGAGTCCATATCCAAATTCGAGTACCTTGACACTGCAAAGAAACCGATACATTTACCTCTAAGAGGGAGAAGGAATAAGGGTAATGATAAGCTAAATAGCAGTGATCGTTGGAATATGGAAACTCCACAGTGAATGTCAAGCTGTAATAAAATTTCTCCCGTTCACTTTTTTGGCTTGATGAAGGTCGCTTGTAATGATTTTTATAATAGCAGATGTCGGTTCCAGTTCTAATCCATCCCGGATCGCCATCTTGAGCTTCCTTAAAGGAATACATCACCGGTTGCATGCCTTAAAGACAACAACAAGGAAATTTAGTGAATTACAAATGTTTTTGTCAACTGCGAAGTTTTTACACTCATAAAACAAAGACAAAACAAGCAGTCGTATTAATAAAGCTATCGTTTCAGGTTAGGATGGTGGGAAATTATTTTTGTACCAAATTTTCCCTGAACAGTGAGAATATCCTAGCAAAAATTTAACACGTCATTTGGCAAGTGAAAAAAGTTATGAAATCGGAGCATTTTCACTGGTGAAATTCTCATTTTACATGTGAGATTGAAGCATTTTCACACATGAAAAACCTGATTCACGTGTGAAATCACTTGTTCAGCATTGATGAGCAATCCCACAAAGGCTAACACAAAAGACGACGGGACAGGTTCCAATCCCTTTTATTGACTCGTGGTTCAAATAACAAGTTAGGAACTTCACATCAACGTTAGAGAAATTTCAAGGGAACTTTGCAAATGTTCCTTCTTAGAAAGATATTCTTATGCCTCTTTGCAATGACGCTTTTCAAATTTACTAAGAAGCGACCAAATAAATCTACCCAACAAGTAGGAATTTTGCCGACGTAATTTCGCACTAAACCTCCGGGTTAACAATTCTAAACGCATAAACCACACTACTTAGTCAGTATCAAAAACTGATTAACCAAGAAAACAAACTTACCGAAGTTAAACTGACTATTCACTTTTTCACAGTTGATAATATTGAACTTGTATGGAGCATTTTCTTCCATGTTGCTAACCTGGCGAAGGTGAAATAAGTATTATAGAATGAAAACGTAATCAAGGAAGAGCAGCTTGATTGTGACGCCGTGATTGTAACAAGTACACCAGTGTAACGGGTTACGATATACCCGTTGCAATAACATGTGTTCTTATGCTGTTTATACAAGAATTACAAGGAACAGTATACATATTATCTAGATAACCAAAAATGTTGGAAAACTGCCAGAACTTAAATTTAAAGAAACTGACGTTTCACGCCGACGAAGGGCCTTCGCTGGAAGCGTTAGTCTCGTTAAACTTCAGTTAGGGCAATTTCCCAATTCTTTTGGTTATCTGCAAGTCATTCAATACTGTCGACGCAGCACTCTACTTCTGTACATATTATCTACCTTGAGGACAGAACTGAAAGAAAATGAAGTGCAAATACTTACTTCAAAGTAAAACCACTGGTGGTGGCTGTTACAATTAATATCGGAATTTAATATCAAATCATATTCTTTGTCGTAAATCTAAATCAAGTGAAATTGTCATAAATAAATGAAAGTCGTTATCGTCTTTTTATTAAGCACAGCTGGTCAACGCTATGCTGCGGCGAGGCGATTATATGTCTACCAGGTGAGGGAGCTGAGAAGGCTGAAGTCCACCGAACAGTGAATACTAATAATGGAAAGTTGGATTAATAATTGGCTCAAAAACTGTGACATTTAGACAAAACGCCTTAAAAATCAAATTCCTCCCAACTTAGTAGAAACGATTCTCAGTGAAAGTCGGTTGGCAGGTTTTGTCATTTTAGGTCATCGTTAACGTGAAGATACTTAATTTAACATTTATTACCGATTGACCAACTAACATTCATCGAGACACGTTTCTAACACGTAGCAGATAAGGAGGAAAATACAATAATGAGGAGGAAAGTAAAATCTTTTCTTTCAAGTACTTCTAACCCCACAAACGATTTTCAGCTCATCGAATACACTTTTCATTTCTAGTGTTTCAGTGAAAAAAAATTTTCGACTTGGATAAATCGTTCGACTTCTCTGGCTTGACAAATGTATAATTTTATGGTCAGCGGACGTCCGTTTCCTTGACAACCAGAAACCTGGATCTACCTCGACTTAATGACACTTTGCTAGTACTCTGGGCAGCAACACAACTAAAACGTATCTTCTCACAAGCACTCCAACACTAGCTGTAGCATACACAAAAATTTGCATGCATGATATTTACATTTTAGAGCTGCGGCTACCTTGGGTGACGTCACCCAAGGTACTGGTCCAAGACTCCTCCTTATATAACGAATTATTCTCACGCAAATGTACCGGCAATATATCGCTCTTTTACGGACTTGAAAAAGCCAAAAATATGGAACCACTTATCCAAATCGAAACGGTTTTTATTCAACGAAACACGAGAAACGAAGCGCATATTCCGTAAGCTGACAATCGTTTTCAGGGTTAACGCAGGGGCAAATAAAAAGGTTACTGTGTCTACAGATATAGACACTCAAGTTTAGCTTTTTGAAACCCCTTTTAAACGTGGCGGTTAAACTGTTGGGGCCTTCCATTTAGCAATGCTAATTGATAGCCGTTATAAATCTTATTCTGAAGGCTACGTCATTACCATCTGCTCAATAAAGTGTATACCAGTTACCTGAATGGCTTTGCGGAGATTTCCACATTCAAAGTTGGATTCAAATACAAGTGACTTTTTTACATCGGCTTGGGGTCGTCCATCCAGTTCGGAAGCGCTAAATTAAAAAAAGTACCCGATGTAATAGGCGCGCAGGTGCTTGGATAGCACGGAGAAGCAAGTGAATTTCCCGCATCCTTCCCAAGAACCCCTGTGCGCTCAACGGAACTTCCTTTTAAGCACCTGGGTACGAGGCTGCATGCTCATCAACTAAAAGTTCCTGGACAAACGAACGTTTATTTTCGACCTTCAAAATAAAAAAGTTCCCTGGGAAGAATAACCCGGGACAAGGTTTTCAGTTTTTCATGAACAATTTCAAGTACTATGATGAATTCGGCATTAAAAGTCGTTAACATCTTGGTTCACCTAACTTACCCGATTGGAAGATTAGCTGGGAGCTGTTGACCGAGGAAGCCTTGGAGCGAGTGGTGGTACTTGGATTGTAATTACGATCCAAGCAAGTGGTATCTTAAGCTGACCACCGACCTCCCTCGGCATAGCTCTTACCGATCATATCAACGAGTTGGTGAAAAAAAAGAGGGACGTGCTTTATCACATTGAACAAAGGGTGGAATAGTGGGTGTAGACTTTGTAGAGTAAAAAGTAAAAACTGACTGTATTATCTACATCCAAAAATCTCCTCAGAAGTAAGAAAGTAAGGAATTTTACGGATACGATATTTCTGATAAAACTAAACTCGGTCAATCACTAATAACTCCTTTTATAATAACGTTGGGGATTACCCAAGGGGAATTACCCAAGGAGAATTTGAAAGGGTAGACGCCCTCGAGTTATTGACTAAGTCAGTAATACGTTTGACGTAAACCTAGCTTAACAAACCGTCCTAAAATGCTAGTGCTTAAGCGTAAACCAACCTCGAAGAGCCACGGGATATTTCTGACGAAGAACATTCGGAGTCTCGTGATTCCTCAGTCGATTCTTCGGATGGTTCTTTTATGCAGTCCTGATCGTACACGACCTTATTTACTAACTTGTGATCTTGAAGGGCACGCTCTACATCTTTTAATAACATCAGTCTGGAAAAAAGGAAAGTGAGAATGTTTGGAAATGTTTGGTACGGGAATGGTAGACTTGCCAAAATATTCCGGCAATCATATCTCACCAACATCCGAAAGTTGACTTAGACATCTTCCTTCGTTTTTACGAATCATGAAAGCATACGCAGTTGAATTGAACGACTGAAAGAATCTCATTTTGTAATCTTTCACGGAACGAGTAAAATATTCCAATAGAAAATCCTCTAAGGCTTTTTAAATTGTTCTCAGCTGCGAAGGCTAACCACGAAAACCTTTCGGTCTCAAATAAAAAAGCTTTAATGCACTTTGCCATGAATACATTGCCAAATATGTTCGACACAAGTGCTTACTATTTGATGCAAGGACGACCCGCAACTACTACCAACCTCTGTAATCCGGACTTTTTAGGATTCAAAGGCTCAGGATGCAAAGGTGGATAATGTCCATATACATCAGGAGCAGGTATTCCAACAAACTGAGACGCACTCCTAACTTTGAGCTTTCGGTCACTTATCCCTTCATAAACTTCTTGATCTGAGTTAACCTTCTGGCTTGTGCCACTAGGTTCAATAGACGTACTTTCTCTTATGTCGTCTCGACATCTTTCGCAGGTTGGAGTGATGGGCGCAGATTTACGAATTCCGCCACTACAATAATCACTGAAAGTACTGCAAGGGATAAAATAAGGTCAATGAGAAGTCATGCTCAAAAACTGGGCTGATATTTCTG
>JBAHVQ010221022.1:20803-34770 GCA_036872915.1 Nanipora kamurai
ATAATCACTGAAAGTACTGCAAGGGATAAAATAAGGTCAATGAGAAGTCATGCTCAAAAACTGGGCTGATATTTCTGTTGCAAAATTCAGAGAAAGAAATTGTGTTATGTAGTTTAATTTGAGAGGATGCCTGGGAAAAATGGTATTAGACTAATGCTATGAATGCCGCGGCGTGTCGCCCTTGTTTTCCAATATTTTTCGCATTCCCACGATTTCAATTGTTGACGTCAGTGTTGGATCTCGTCCAATCCAACGAAAGAAAACATGCATAAAATTTAAAAATCGTCTCGTACCATGAGCTGATATCTTGAGAACGATCCTGGCTGGTTTCACTAAAACAATGATCTTGTTTCGGTGTAACCACTTTACCAGATAAATCGCCATTGCTAACACGCGGAGAACTAAACTCCATGCTTCCTGTAGGAATTACAATCGGTGTTCGAACGTTACACGAAAGATCCACCTCGGTGAGCGATTCTTCTTCATTATCCTGGAGCATAACATATCAATCAGTAAAATAAACCAAACAAGCCAACAAAGAACTATCAGCCTCAACAATACACACACAAAACAAGCTATGAAACGACCTATCATCAAGCAAAGTTCAATGTGACGTGGGGCGGATGTTATTTGCATTTCTTAAGATCATTAATAATTCATTACGAAAACAGAAAAGAAAGTGGTACCGAGACGTGGTTTGATACCACGACCAAACAATCTCAGTATCTTACAACTGAAGTGAGGCATGGGAAAGCCGAAAAAGCGAATCTTTCTAATTGAAAATGTTCTTTTAAATAACTAAATTTCTCACGAACTTGTTTTTCCAGTTCATGGACAAACAAATCTTTCAAACAAACTTACCAACTTGTTAGCGAACGAAACTTTTTTTTTTCGTTGGAATTGAGTCCCCGCTATTACTATCTGTCCATTTGTTTATTTCTTTATTAGTTTGTCTTTTTTAACCAATCTGCTAAAACAACTGACGATTCAATCAACTCAATTCCACCTGTTATAATTTAATTTAACAGATTCAATTCATGTCAACCTGGAATAGTCTGCTGTTCCAGTGACCAAACTACATCAGATATAGATATCTCGGCTGACACTCATACTGATTCATCCTAGTAGAAAGTGAATTAGACAAACAAGGCTGCAATAAACAGCTGCCAATCAATAAACTAAGTGGAAGAGAATTACACAAACAACTATCACTCAGAGGGCCAAATAGTCCAACAAATTTAAAAAGTTAGAGAAGAAAATCAAACTACTTCTTGAAAATGGTAGTAGAAATTTACTAATAAGTTAGTAATATTGATGGGAGATAGAATGTTGTTAAAAGAAACATGGAATAATACAAGTTTTCATGTGAAACAGAAATATATGGTCAAGAGTAACTTTACTTTAATTACTAAAAAATTCTAACCTTTAAGGAATTTATTTCCTGAAAGTAGTGGTGATACATAGCCTCAAGTTCCTCCTTACTTCGACTTGAATTTCTTTTCTCAGTTAAAAGTGAGAAGTTATTCTTTTCTGACGTTGTCTCAGAATCGTCCTGGCTTTCAGTTACTCGGCCATCCTCGTCCTCGGATTCTGATGAGACAGAATCATCTAAAAACATAGTCAGTACGGCACATTTCAGTCATAGATGCAGGATTAGTATTAAATTTGTAGGGACATTAAAAATCCCCAATAATTTATGAGGAAAATTTAAAAAAGATTATATTTAATCAATAATTGTAAATACGGACAAGGCGTTGATTGGTAATACATCAATATTCTGTCAAAATTAACAGACTGACTCTATGTTAAGCTTGTGGAACACCACCTTTTATTTTATCGCTAAGTTTAACGATAAAATGAAACGTGGTGTTCCACAAGCTTAACATGGTTATCAAATTATCACCATGCAATACTTCAAAGGATTGAAGGATTGACGGACACTTACACAGTACCACCACCAACCTAGCAGTTGAGAATCCCATAATTTGACTGCGATGTCGAGAATAGAAATCACATATTTTAGCTAATATGTTCCCTTTTAATTGCCGTCTCCATTTGAGACGACATATCGTAATTTTTTTATTACCTGGTAATGTTTTTTACGGTTTCTCTATTTTCAATTTCAAATATAGCAAATTTGCTGTATTCTAGGTATAATTTAACTATGCAGGATTTGCTTTTAGCTTGACTAAGTATATGCGAAGCACCGGCACCGTTTCAAATCTATAAAAAAACATTCCGTGACAGACAATTTAAACCCAGTTCTAATGTTAGCAATCGGTACCTTCATCGCTGTCCTTTGCTACACCTTCGACTTCCTCATCAACGTCTGATTTCTGTGCCGTGGTTTTTGGCAGTTGAAAGGTGACGCGAGGTTGCTGGTTGGTCACCGGGAGAGTACTATCAGGCATACACAGCCGTAAGATCTGAACTACAACACCGTTTACGGAGTCCAGCTCCTTGCCTGTGGGAAGAAAAACAATGAACAGCAGTCAACGTATAATTTCTGAGCTGTTGTTTTTTGTAGTTGAAAGGTAATGCGTGATTGAGGGTTAACCAGAGAGAAAGTACTATTAGGCATACACAGCCGTAAGATCTAAAGTACAACAATGTTTACGCTATCCAGCTCCTTGCCTGGAAAAATAACAAACAGCAGTATGTTTCAGTAGAGACAATTCGAACAAATTGGCTGTAAAGATGAATTGGATAACGGAGGGTTAAAGTAAATGTAGGTTTGTAGAAACACCACAATATTCATTTAAATCATGCTGAGCTTTTGACTTGTTAATTCAAGTCGCCTTCAGAGCAATTACCAGCCTGGTTGTTGGCTGGCGTCACGAAAACAACTGACGTGACATGCAGGCTATGCTGACGAATTATTCTACCAAGATATCATGCACGGTTCCTGATCGTGATGAACAATGGAATAGCGACGGCCAGGTGCTGTTCAGTGGCTGGCCTTCTTGGGAGATTGTTAAGTGGTTAACAATTTCGATAGATTCTCTCATTCTTCTTCAGGAAACGAACATGCGATACCTTAGCAGAATAAATCGTCAACATAGCCTGCATGTCACGCCAGTTTGTCGTACGTGGTTTCGTTTATGTGATGCCAGTCAACAACCAGGCTGGTTATTGCTCTGAGGACGACTTGAGTCAACAAGTCAAAAGCTCGGCATGATTTAAATAAATACTGTGGTGTTTCTCCAACCTATATTTGCTTTACTACTTTCACCATACAAACTTTCAAGGAATTAACGGAGGGTTGTCGATTGAATAGCCTTTTGATTAAGACATTGGATACCGGTCGAACACGTTTAAAGGAAATACTCCGTCAAAAAACGAGAAAACGAGATACTGACGTTTCGAGGCAAAGCACTTTATCAGTGTAAATATTTTTGATATTGGATAATGGCTTTCATGCAACAAATTTGAATGCCCATCTACATCAATCTAGGCCCTGTAAATAATCTATAATACCTATTTGCGTTGCAATAGCGGCGTATTTTCACACGGTAATATCGACATGACGATCGTTTTCAGTACGTAAGGAAGAATCACGGTTCTGCCATGACAGAAACACGCGAGACTGCCGCGCGAGGGACTATCTCTTGTTACTATGTTGACATACAACATCCCGTAGGATTTGTGCAAGACGTAAAATAGGATGAAGGCTTTCAAATCAATTATACAACTATGTCGTTTTGTGTTAGGAAATTTTTGCTGCACTCTTCTCGCTGGCATTCAGAGGGTTTCGGGTTCGAGTCCCGTCTGCAGTTCAGAGTTTTTCTGAGTCCTTGGCGTTGCACAGTTTGATCAGCAAAAATTTCCTAGCACTTTAATAGTATCAAACTACAAACTCAAAATTCAAATATCTCGTTTTGACTTTTTAAAATAGACTCCCTCAAGTGTTCGATGGAGGGGGGGGGACGTTTTTCGGGACACCGTGTACTACGACAAAAAAAATTCAAAACCACTTTTATTCTCAACTTTTGCCAACTCAAATCTAAAAATAAATTAAATCAATCTATCTCTTACTTACATTCCAGTGTATCATTACCAAACACAAATAAAATCTTCATTCCGTCAGACTGCAAGAACGCCGTTTTACCCACTTCTGTTAATGCAAAAGGGAAAAAAAAAAGATTAAAAGAAGTCTGCATACGGCCCTAACAATAATCGCGCTACATGAAGCACACTGGATGCAGAGTCGAAAGCCTGATATCTTAATTTCACGGAAGAAATGGCTAGGACGCTGGCGAAGGCATTAACAGGAATACATAGTGATCAATAAACCTAGGTTAACTTTGTTTTTCGTTATCATCGTATTTTCAAAAAACAGTTTAAACAAATAACGAGGTCCGTCTCAGCACTAACTTTACCGAACAAAGTCATCCAACGGCGTTCTTTTCCTAAAAGCCTTTCCAGGCCGCCAGTAACAAAGGCAACTGGGAAGGCAATGCAGGGGGACTTCTTTTCGTTACTTTTCGTCAAGATCGATTTCGTCCAAATCCGAGACCATGTTGAACGAAGGGTAGGGAATGGTGGCTAGGGCAAGATTTTGCATGATCTTCTTAGCTTGTTGCTATGGTTACGTGATTCCTGCAGCTGCTTTACGAACAGGCCTTTGCCTGTACAAGTATCGTAAGCATTGAAGTACTGTAAAAGGTATAAGTCCCGTAACTATTGAAACAACAGTAAAGAGTATTCCCTGTGACTAAGATTATCCTCACATTAAGCAAATAGAGGTTAAGTCATGCAGAATGTGTTAAAACTACTTTTATTTACGAGCTGTGATGTATGAAAACGAACCGGCGAGGTGCGAGAGAGGGAGTTCTATAATAAATCACAACAAATGTTATGAAATTTGTGAATTGTTTATAGTATGGACTTGTTTCCTTGTTACAGTTTTTTCAGAATTATTCATTATAAGCTTTTTATTCAGCGTACTTTCCCAATACAATTCCTTGATAATTTTCAGTTACTTAGACATTAAAACGATAAATTCACATTTAACCAAAAAAATGGTAATATGTGAATTTATCGTTTCATATTACCCTGAGGATGATTCTGAATTAGACATTAAAAATCCTTGGTTTAGAAACGAGTTAGCCGAACCCAATGTCGGAGCGTAAAAACCGTTAGCCAGTGAGAATGTTGATAAGATTTTGAAAACTACGACACGACAATTCAGAACGCTGACACGATACTTTTTCACTAGCGGGAAAAATCGTATGGCCAATCAAATCCTTTAAATTTCATGAATACAACTTCTATTGGCGACAGTTACCAAGCAGAAAACTCAGTGCTTATATAGCCAACATTTTTCTTTATGATTTGGTTTAAATATTATTTGACGGTAACGAAAAACTATATGGTGAAGGTTTTAAGTCGTAGGTAAATGCGTCTGAAACGTACGGACCCCATCCGACGTTCCTTTTCCGCGATTTTATCCAAGATAAATCGACACGATACGAAACGATAATTTCACAATTATCCTGAAATAATAATTAAAAATAATTAGAAATAATAATAATAATGAAATAATAATTATCCTGGATAATTGTGAAATTATCGTTTCATATTACTCTGAGGATGATTCTGAAATAAATCGACAAATCTAGTAACTAAGCGAAAGTTTAAATTTTCTTGTTACAACGTCGTTGAATAAATCAACAAACAGGCGAGCAAAAACAGCCCCTGTCTCGGCTCCTTCCACTAACCCCCCCAACGTGACAGTGAGTTGACTGGAGCAGATTCTCTGCAGTTTCCCATCCACACCACTCCACCCGCACATAGGCTCTTAGATTTTGGAAATGTTTTGTTTCCCTTAAATCATCGATGAAAGATTTAGTTTCCTTTCAAGTAAGGGCGCTCTCTCTATCTTTCAATGAAGATATAATGTAAAATCGAATAGAACCATATAGATAATCGGCCTCTGAAAGGTTAAGTGTGGAGGGAATAAGAACGACATTTCTTGGTAGCTAGGAGTGAATATGTTTTCTGTTTTCTTGCATTGAAAGCACTTTCGACTCTGATCTTTCTGTGTGGCTGGAGGGCATCAGGTAAATGGCTTACTTGTAGTCACAAGTGCTTTGAGTGTATTAAGAAGTGCTTTTCTGACGCCAGTCTGTCTGTTGTGATGATCAGTTCTGTGCCAATCGTTAAATGCACGAAGGAGGATCTCAACGCCGTTCAAGTTGACAGCTTTGACAGCAACACTTTCTGAAATTCAGATGATTATATTTAATAATTCAGAATGCGTTGGTTTGTCCGTCAATTAGTGAGTGCACTGGGTACATAGGTTAGTTGGTTGGGTTGTAGATTCGTTGGTTCGTTGACAGGGTTGTTGGAAGGCTGGTTGGTTAACACGATGAAGAGGTGTTTTTGATTGGTTGTGACGCTTGTTAGGTTGAAACGTAGGTAAGTTTGCGTACTGCCTGACTTGGTGGGTGGTTGGTTGGTTGGTTGTATAGTTGGTAGGTTAATTGGTAACAAAGTTGGTAGGTTGGTTGGTTGGCTGTTTGGTTGGTAAAAAGGTTGTTTGGTTGGTAACATGATTGTTTGGTAATAAGGTTGGTTGGTTCGTTGGTAACGAGATTCGTGACTTCAGATGGTGAGTTAAGGTGCAGCTTCGTCCATTGGTAGCTCAATGGTTGGAGCGTCTCACCGCTCATCAGAAGGTCGCGGGTTCGATTCCCGTCTAGAATTCAGAAATTTTTTTCTGAGATAATGAGTTTAACGAACGTTCGTTAGTTGCCTGATATATACAAAGCTCTTCACATGAACCAAATTTGTGCTCAACATTTAGTATTGGTGACTTCGCTGGTCCGATGATATAAAGATTGATTGGTTGGCTGGCTGGTAGGAACGTTGGTTGGTTGGTTGGTTGTTTGGTAGCTTGGTAGGTATATTGCTTGGTTGATAATTGGCTGGCTAGTTTGTCGTTAGTTAGTGGTAAGACTGGTAGTTCAGTGGAGATGGAATGCTGGATTAGTTTGGTTGTTTTGCAATTAGATTCGATGGTTAAATTTTAATGGGGAAAAAGCGCATGCTTAATAATTCAGGTTACAGTGTTAGATCTGAATATTCTTACTTGACTTTACCAGAGTTGCCAACAAATCCAAGACGACCCTGAAAATGAATGAGTAAAAAAGTAAGTAACACTGGTGAATGGGAACATAGGAAATGAACGAAAAAATTAATAAATAAATGGTCACCACCTGACAAATGTTGAAATTTGCTAATAAATCAAATATGTCAAGGAATTGCATACGTAAACCACTAATGAATTGCCGAGAAATTTGGTTTGATAATTACGCAACGTTTGCTTAAATTTCAAGAACTGTCAACTTTGCTCGGAATGTGTAGGGAAGTTTGCAAGGAAGAGTTCAAGCCCCCAATCGCCTATGTGCCGTTTTGTGCTGTTACATATATCAGCTACCTGAAAGTGAAAACTAAGAGCTTGGTAAGTACATATATAACTGCATCGTTAATGGCTGTTATTACAGTTGAGCCCGCGGTTAAATATTCTTTTGTTTTACAAGCATGCAAACGAGACGAAAGGGTCAGAACAATACAGAAATGACCTTTCGCCTCGTTTACAAGCCAAACCGCTGACAACTGTAATAACAGCTATTGAGATCTTAAACCTAAAAAGTAAACAAGTACAACGCTGTACTTACTTCAGTGTTGTAACTCGCTTGTGACCACACTTGGATAATATTTTAAACAAGGTAACCACAAACCCCGCCTTGTTCATCACTTTGCAGTTCACACCTACAACGAAAAATAATAGCCGACAATTACAGTATCATCAAAACCAAGGGAAACAGCGGATGTACAGGTACCTACGACATTAGTCACTTGAATTCACCACGTTTGAGAGTTTTAGGATGTACAGCATATGAAACTCTCACACAAGAACTTTGTAGCGGGAGTGAACCTCTACACAGCTACCACCAACCAGCGGGTAGCGAGAAAAAGTGTCGATCGCGGTGAAAGCAGTAAAATTCCGCCCCCCTATCTCTTCTATAAACCAAGACTAGCAAAACATATATATTTCACTAAGAAATAATGTTGATCATGTGATAGAAGCCTACACAACGTGATTACTGAAAACGTACACGTAGTATTTACAATATGAGCGGTGAAACTGTACGGGGATTTACAAGGCGAGCAGTAGTAAATCTCCATGCAGCTTGGACACGAATTAAAATACCTACTTAATAGATTTAATACTACGGAATAAATTACTTATCCAGTGAATGCATCTAAATGTGTATATTTACGAACTATTTTAGGGATACGAAGAATTTAAGTCAAAAAATTTGAAGGAAAAGGTGCCTGTAAATTCGGACGATGTTGTATCCGTATTAACAATATTGATTAAATATTCATTTTCTTTTGTTTTCCTTTATGAATTATTAATGAATTGGATAAGATTAATTAAACGATCGGCTAAGATTAGTACTTAGTAGAGTGAGTCAGCCTACCGCGAGACAAAATGACTACTTAAATGTCAGCTTGTTTTGTTGAATAGACACTTATAGCGCAACACGTGATTCCGTAGCTGACGGAAGACGTCAGCCCATCGCATCGCTGCACAGACGCCCAGTGGTTCGAACACAGAAAAATATTACACCTTATCTGATGTACGGGTCATAGATTTCAATAATTTTGTGTTTTATTCTGTGAATAATATTTCAGTCTCAGGAGAAAAATCCCGCATTCCCAAAAGTGCCGCTCCCCCCATTGCTATGCCATTGATAAAACTGCAAAAGAAAACGTTGAAAACTGAAAAACGACGGCAATATTTGATACTAACCCCTTTATAGGTAATAGCCGATATTAAACCCTCCGTAGGTGAAGTTCCTACCTACGCTTCCGAAAACACATCTCTCATGTGATTGTTTTCTTCCAAGCAAACTAGCTAACCTTTTTTCTTCAATAACGCTTAAATTTTTTTAATTTGTTCTTTGTTTCCTATTAGTTTTTGCTTTGTTCTCTCGTTTGTTCTTCTGTTCATGGTGTCTGATATTTCAGATATATCAAAAATTGAACGTTAAAGGGTTAACTTACTTCATGTTTAATCTTTCTCCGCTAAGTAAACCTCTTAGTTTTAAAAGCTTAAGCTACTTGTGGTAAAGGGACGAAAAATAAACAAACAAAATAGATAAATACCGAATTTGGTTGGAAACTTTTTGACGACCTGGCGGCTAAAAATTGTTTGGTGAACTCTTACTTTCAGCTAGATAACTTGACTCTAGGGTTTTATTTAGAACATTTTTGAATGAACATTTTTTTATTCTTTTCATAGATCAATGACATGTCAATAGTATTAATCTTGTGGCGTATTTTTAATTATAGAATTAAACTTCACCTGTGTACTTTATTTATGTTCCTTATTTACACCTAAGCATGGCAGAACCCTTAAAATTGCAAATTTCCACATCATCTACTCCATAAATGTTAGATGAAAAGTGTTTTCACTTACTACTTCCAGCAGAAAGTTTGACAACCAGTAAAGCGGGATGTAGGACTTTAAAGTTGGAACAGTTCTGCCGGATAACTTCAAGAGTAATTTCCAGAGACCCAGTTAGACGAGCTTTTAGCGCAAATTTTCGATCTAAAATTTGACAGTATATTTTATAAACTAAACAAAGCACATTGAATTAGTCATTTCACTGATTCAGGACCTATCATCCTGCAAGAATATTACACAAGAAATTGGCTGCCGTGCATCAACGAAATGAAGCTATGTTTTCGTTATTCTATGTTATAAAAGAAATGGTTCATGAATTGGCGTTCTCCTTTGAGTTATGAATGCACTTGGGGAGTTGAGAGAGTACTCAAAAATCTAGAATTGCTCTCGACTATCGTCTCGAGCAACTCTTGCACTCTTTGTGCTCTCCCAACTTCCTGCGTGCATTCATAACTCAATGGAAAACGCCACACCATGAACCACTTCTTTAATCTCAATCTGAGACATGCTAGTTTTAGAGTGTAACTCAAAAATTTCTCGCCACTCCAAAAAGTCCATAAATTTGGCTGAGAAATATTCCATCATTTTTGGCAATATATTCTGCAAACCCTGGTGTTTCATGGAACGCCAAAAACAAAAAAAAAAACGTCTGCATTTTGGAGCAAGACAGAGTTAGGAAAGTATATGAGTCTATGACTAGGTCGACGACAGAAACTAATTTGAATGGATGGCGGTCATTTTTTGAAAAAATCCTTATGTTGAACTTAATTTTCAGTTTATATGCACGTCGACGATCGTATTACTCTCGACAAAAAAATTGAGCCCGACCAACAGAAATTTTAAAGATAATCCAAAAACTGACCCTTATCCCATGATTAATCCTGACCCACCAAGGGTACGTTTACACACTGCGAGGAATCAGGCCGATTTCAGGTGTAGGTGCATGGTAATTAACCAAAAGCAGGGAAAATAGACACCACGGAACATTCTGCTGACTACTTCTAAATTTAACAAGCATCTAAGCCAGAAATCGGCCCGATTAATCACAGTGTGTAAACGTACCTTAAGAGAACTCAAAAGTGCCCAAATCACGTCCATTACATTCAAGTACAAAAATCTGGCCAACAATACAACTGCTAAAATTTAATATCCTTGAGTATTTTGATGGGAATACTTGACCTTTCGGGCCAATTTTAGCCAAAATTGAATGAATCAGGACGAAGATATCTTCCTGGGACGATTGATCTTGTGTTTCTATCTTCAAAATCTTAAGCAAAACATCAATTGCACCGTGGCCTACTAATGCCGCGCTTGTCTTCTTGCCTAAAAATAAATGTTAACAAGTCGCAATCGATGGTTATTCGCTATCAAACCACAGGGTATAATAATCTATTCACGTTAGATATGAAACGTAATCTCAGTATGGAAACAATAGCCTAGCTCGAAACACTTATGCAAAGGCCCATAAGCCGTAAAAGCGCCACAAGTGATATAATTAGGGTAGCTTAACACAGTTCTGCTACAATCATTGACAAAATTGTGGAAAAAATCCAACGCGAAATGTTCTCAGTTCTCCTCCTTCCCCCAATTCAATGTTGTGGAAGTTGAAAATGCCTCCTCATGGACACAATAATAAATAGTGAATAGGGAATGAAGGAACCTATAAAAAAGACTTCAAAAATCAGGCTCGGCGGAAGATGGGAATTATTAAAGGCCCAATGAGATATCGTTTGCTGCCCACCAAGCGGGTCAGCTCGGTCGCCTTTGGCGCATGCTGGAGAGGATGAAGGAGAGTGGCACTACTTAGGGAAACATTTAATACTTACATACTATTTCAATATTATAATACATATATATGTGTGTATGTATGTATGTTAACAGATCTAAATTGGGAATTTCCAACCTCAAAGAGATTGAAAACTGCGTTTAACGCAGAATTTTTTCCCTTTGTCCTTAGCACTGAGCTTGCTTTCAATTTACCGCTTCAACGCATTCATAAACAAATCAACTGGAAAATATTAAATTATTAGGGGGCAAGCTCCCTAACAAAATAATCTACTTCATGAGGGGAACCATACAGACAAGACTTGTTTTACGAGACGCTTCAGTGAACTTCGTCTTTTGTAAATTTGCCCCAAGTCGCTCGCTTAGCACCACATGGTCAGGCAAGTCTACGTGATTTTTTTGTGTGTGCTCAAAACGTCTGCTTCGTGGAGTGCAATAGTGGCTTGGATAATCAGTCGAAGTCAGCTGACAGTTTTCTTGAAAATACTGAAAGGAGAGTATCCACCTCTCATCCCAATTTAAACATGTGGGGATATCCCCTTCTGTGAAATTTTTAGGAGGGTATCAATCCTCTATCCCCCTTTGGCAGAAACCCGGCCATTGTATACGTAAAATGATATATATATATTTGGTGAAGGAAATTTTTGAGTGTCAGAATGACATAGATTATGAGAAAATTTCCTTCACCAAATATAAATATCATTTCATGTCAATGCCAAATATTCCTTGAATATACCCTTCACTTTACCAGCATTTCCACCGATATATATATATAGAATTCGTGACCACGCTCTCGGCAACGGCCTTCGTAGCTCCGTTGGCAGAGCACTGCACTGGATCTGCAAGATCGCGGATTCGATTCCCAGCCGGAAGGCCTAGGGTTGCAATATTTTGCAACTGGTCCCGGTTGGGTTTCAAAAATATATCATTCTGATACTCGAAAATTTCTTTCACCAAATATAAATATCATTTCATGTCAATGCCAAATATTCCTTGATATACCCTTCACTTTATCGGCATTTCCACCGACATATATATATATATATACAGAATTCGTGACCACACTCTCGGCAACGGCCTTCGTAGCTTCGTTGGCAGAGCACTGCACTGGATCCGCAGGGTCGCGGATTCGATTCCCAGCCGGAAGCCCTAGAGTTGCAATTTTTTGCAACTGGTCCCAGTTGGGTCTCAAAAATATATCATCCTGACACTCAAAAATTTCCTTCACCAAATATAAATATCATTTCATGTTACCGAGTGTTAATGTCAATTACATGTATATATGCACCTGTATTAATATGTATGCAGGTAATGCCTCCGTACATATATACTTACCGCACATATTCTTCATATATGTCAATAAGCAAGCAAGCGCACACGAAAGCACGTATGGTATTTGAAATAGTTGATTTATTAGCCTCTTACCCCCTTGTGACAACTCTGATAAACATCCTAAAATATTCAAGGTAAGTTGGGGATCGTTGCAAACCTATAAATACATAGAAATAAAAATAATGAAGGCATACAGTTTAGAAGTGCAATCCATCAAAGTGTGATATGTGTTTGAAAATGGTTAATCTATTGGACCATGAAAGTGGGATGTTAGGTCTAGTGGATAAGGTCAGCTCTCTAAAATCTACCTGCTGAAATTTAATTCCGCCAAACGCTAATCTGGAAAAAAGTGGATGAAAAGTACTTAGCGAGTGTTCGAACTTTCAGGGCAAGAGTGAATTCTTTATGATTGTTCGTGCATAAGTAGTATGAGGACATCGCAAGAAACAAGTGACGAAGATGGTGAATGTGAAGAGTTTTTTGGCAAACATTTCCTGTCCAGAAAATGCTCCAAATCGTCATAGTGAAGGCTGTTTTGCTGAGCTACTACATAGTAACTAGAAAATCAAATTCATACGCATAACAGATCAGTTGACCACTTTCACATTTCCCATAGTGCAGTTCGTTTTCGCGGGTTCTTTGCATAAAAGAACAAAGGATTTCCATTTCACTGGACCAATTGCTACAATTCAGTGGAAGTCCTTTGTTTTTATGCTAAAAACTACCCAAACAAACTACATGACAGGAGATACCAAAGTGTCAAGAGCAGCTTTGTTATCACTTACATAATTTAAATGTAACTCTGCCCACCTCCCCAACTTTCCGAAGTACTTTGTTTACGTAAAAAAAGAATTTCAGTTATTTAAAAAAAATCTTTCAAGCACGTTTTTGATCACCGAACCTCTAACAGTCCAAGTAGAATTGTGGCTTTCTCCAGAATCTTATTTGTGACATCTTTTTTGCTTTTATCTGAAAAAAAAACAAAACACAGAAACAGCTTGTCTTTAAACCTGAGGGTGAATCTTTGACTGAATGAAGATTTAAAACTCCCATTTGGATAGTAGGTGATTACAGTTTCACTAAGGTCAACTAAAAGCGAAATATTTTTTCAACCAACCCCCACCCCCACCCCACCCCATGCCACCCAACCCAACCAAACCCAACCCAGCCCAACCCAATCCAACCTAAACTAATAAAAGCTTTATTGGCGTGACCTTTTAGAGGTATTGCTGTTTTTTTAAAGAACAAAGGACTTAACTTACCATGAACATAATATAATATAACATAACATAAGAACAACAGAGGACGTTCGTCAAGCTCGTTTACTCAGAAAAACGATTTCTGAGCCCTAGACGGGAATCAAACCCGC
>JBAHVQ010221023.1:0-11089 GCA_036872915.1 Nanipora kamurai
ATATTGTATATATCTCCTGTTATTTTGTATCATGCCTGTCCTCCGTATTTTATGCTGGGCTCTTATATTTATCACAATGAAAAACTTATCCGAATTTAAGTTAACGAAAACTCTTTGAAATGTAGCTTCTACAAGTACCGCCTTTGCAGTAAAAATTAACCCAAGTTCGTGTATATTTCATCGGGGAACGAATCTCTTTACAGGTTAACGTAATTCATGGTGGATATTCCCTCAGGCAAAGACAGAACTTATCAACCGAACATTAACTTGGCTCTAAAAGTAAAATGCTACCCAGGCAGACTTCATCAACGACATGTAAATAGCAAAAAGGGTGAAGCAGCAGTCAAAATATACAGTTGAGTATACTGACGTTTCCGACGAAACCATCGCCCGTAAAGTCAATACTTTCCACGTTAAGTTTCGGTATTTCCCTAAGCCTTTTGGCTATTTTCTCGCCTTTTGTATAATCAGAGATTCGGATGCTGCAATTTATAAACGAGTGCCAGCAACTAGTAAGAACCTTGTCAAGGACTACACATACAAACACAACGTAATTCAGTCATCAGCACCATCTAATTACCTTCTTGTAAATTCCCAGAGAGATGGTCGTTAATTGGAGACAATGGAGACAGCGTTGGCGACGAAGGACGCGACGTTTGAGTAAACTTGGCAAACTTTGGTGTTGAGCTCATGACAGGGAAATCCAGAGAACCATCAACAAATTTGACATTCTTATCACCAACATTCTCATCACATTGTTCCTTTAGCCTACGAACCATTTCGTCCAGTTCACTCACTTGCTCGTTATGTTCCTTTTGGGCTTCATCCTGGGCCTAAACATAAAGGGTTACAAAGGTCAACATGAAATTGGGCGAACAGTGAAACAAGATTTATAAATGGAATTGAAGTAAGATTCGTCATAACCAGCGGACAACTTCAAAAAGCATAAAGAAAAGACAAATTTAAAACAGTACCGCCTAACTGAAAACTAAAGATTTTAGTTATTGACAAGACGAGACGGAAGTTAAAACAGAAATATTTCAACTTCATCGCAAAATATCTGTATTAAATTAGTAGAAACCAGCTAGTGGTCTGTTAGAAATTGTGCATTCTTATTGACTGACCTACAAATGGTCTAACAGTGACAGACCATCAGTAGCGAAATAACCCAATTTAAATCAAAGCAATGACGGAAAACTCTCGTTTTGCTTAGATTTTAGATGAGTTTTTGGATAATTTGTCGACAAACCAGTTTCCGAAAAGACTAAAAATGGCAACAAAATATGGAATGAAGGTTTTTCCACTATAAATATTAATATGTGGAAATTTTGTGATTGAAACGATACTTCACAACGTTTTCGGCGAACAAACTGTTTTAGTTTGCCGACAACCATGAGTATTTTATTTAATTTGGAAATGGTTAGCGGGCTAAAATCTAAATAATCTATCCCAATAAACGAGATGTGAAGAGACGAGCTAAGTCCCTGTTCCAGGTTTTTTATGCTGCAGTAACACCAACGAAAATGAACCAAATTAGTCAGCTTGACCTGGCGCGAGATCCGTGAGTAATACAAGCAACAAATTAAAAGACAGAATTACGTACTTTTATTTCTTTAAAATAATATTTTTTTGTCCTACTAGTTGGTTTCTTCTTGTCTATAAGCTATACACCTGTATATAGCTGATAGACCAACTGTTGTAATTGAATTGGTAAATATTCGTTGACGGGTCAATTCTGTATTGTATGTGGGCCAAACGGCTCGCCATTTATACACACGAGTCTGAGATCATTTAGGAATCTGTGCCCTTACTGGTAAAAAGCGTATTAATCTATCACCGTCTAGTGTTCTGTCACATCTTTAATGACACAATGCATCTCCACAATGCATCTCATAATGATTTTGAAATTCTGTCCTCTTGCTCTTCAACCTCTGAACTTTTGATGAGAGAAAGCCTTTTAATTTTTAAGCTTAAACCTTCTCTAAGCGGCAATCTTAGCTCAGTTCCTCTTTCTCGGTTTTAATTCTACTTAGCATATTTCTCTCTTCTCCATATCCTGTGATGCAATACTTCTAAACTATCTATTTATTCATTGTAATCTGTTATTTTATCTTCACTCTGATGATGTTGCGTGACGCAACTAAACGTTTGTCGACTTAATAAAACTTATTTTTACGTAACATGGCTTTTTTCCGTGTTTTGTGCTGCGCACTTATATTTGTTCTAAGCTGATAGACATCTCGGCCACGTTGTCTAATTGTTGAAGGGCATATGACTTGAAAAATACGGCCTTGAGATATTAAGACTCGTTTAATATGCAAGTGACTCAACTTTGTAAGTCACACTGTACAATGACTTGAAGGAAAATCAAGTAGATCATTGAAGTTATCAACAGAAATCACTCGGAACTGTTCGATAGCAGATGTGGATCCCACGGCACTAAACAAGATAGGTTTCAGAGACTTAATTCAATAGTGTCATAGATTTACATGTTTTCCCAGAAAGTCGTCAGGCAATGTGACGTACAAAGTTGAGTCATTTACATATCAAACAAATCTTCATATCTCAAGACCGAACTGAGATAAGGGAGAGCCATGAAGGCCAACCTTCAAAAGGTCTTTCATCTGAGATGATTTTTTGTGGACTCATTTTTTCAAGTCATAACGTATGTCCTTTACGTATATTTATCTTCTGACTTTACAATAAAGTCGAAATGTCACTGTTTTATACAACAGTCAAAATATTACCGTTTCAACCTCTGTCCAGTCTTCAGAGTTAATAACTTCTTGAATTTTCAAGATGACTATACTCTTCGAAGCAGATTCTATCTTACGGGAATGGTTACGACGTGTAGGACATATTATAACGAAGTGCAGCATGTAAGTTCATAATTCAGATCGCTGAGAAGTTGTGAAGGATTAAAAAAGAATTGTTAAATCAAAGGTACTACCGTATGAAGACATGAAATTTCTTTCTCTCGTTCTTCCAGTTTGAGGAGGAAATCTTCCTTTTCACTCTGTAGACCCAGATTTTCTTGTCGTAGTCTATCCACTTCCTACATTCACCCAAAAATAAATAACCAAGTTATAATGCACGAATAAGACATGTCGAACAACTGTACGAAATGCTGTGCTTGAAGTGTAATTGAAAAACCTTATGATCGACCTCATGTCTATAACCAATGGAAGTCCTGATAACACTACACATCATTCTCATTGTGAGAATGGATTTTTTAGCTTTTGCTAAACCGTTAAAGGTAACTACGTATATACGTTTTTGATTAAAATAAAATGAGAAAAAGATCGTAACTTCAAGTTCGGTTCTGTAATTTTAATTCAGCCAGTGTAGGTACAATATAATTATAAACAAATTGTTAGAATTTTGTGTAATCGCCAATGATTCCATTTTGTTTAATGACAGACAGACGGAAGGAAATATGAAATGACGGGCACACTGACTGAAGAACAAAGGAAGGAATGAATGAACTGACGGAAAGATGGACGGACGAACTGGTGGACTTACTAACGGACCGATTACACATCCTTACCTGTCTAAGTGCGCATAAACTCTCAATCTGAGAGTGAAGTTTTCTATTCTCCGCCTTTAATAGGTCATAATCGTGTTCCAGACTTTCCAAGTTGTTTTTCAAAGTTGTGCATTCATCTTCCAGCTTTAAAACAAAACAGACAAAAATCTTTTTAAAATATCAAGCCTTGGAAGTAAGAATTACAAGGTACGGGAAAATAAAATTATACTTCACAGGAAGGGAGCTACATTTAAATAGGACAGTCCACTGCAAATCAACTTAACGCTTTGCGCCAATTATAAGGAATATAAGCAGATGTTTCCTGAAGTAGATTGTCAAGGTTAGTGTAGCATTGAGAAATATGGTTAGTCCAGGTAAAGAGGTTTAAGTATGCGCAGTGGCGCTTTTCTCTCAGATGAAGAATATCTATAGGGCTCGCCTATTAATATATCTGATTGGTCATTTCATAGTTCTGAGGTTGTCTCCGAAAAAAAAATTATTCGTCAGTATAATGCTGGTGTTGTTTCGTGTAGCAAGCATTGGAGCAGGACACTTTTGTTAGGATTCCTCTTAACCCGAGTCTTTGTGGTTGATGGATCAGAGCACTTTACCGACCATTAATAGATTACAGGTTTGATTCCCGTTCTGGGCTTAGATTCATTTTCTCTGTGGATTTGAGCTTGACTAAATTTTACTTATCGATTCGTCTGGCTTAACTTCAAGCTTGCATATGATTACTGCTTAGTGTAAATTTGGATCGATTTTCTAGAGAAGGTGAGACAACGTTCCACTCTCCTGGGTCGGACAATTCATGTCAATTCAGGACAATTCATGTCATGTCTTGAAATCAATCCCTCGAGACTCTCCAAGAAGACAAAAAACCGGCTGCCATGTTGGTGCCACAAAAAATGGCAGTTAACGAGATTCTTTTATTGTTTTTGAAGTTCCACCAACATGGCTACCATGACGTCAAGAACAAACCAGCAATAAGGACATTAAGCAAACACGACAGGAAAACCAATGACGAGATCCTTCTTACAATAGCATATTTCATGCGAAACAAAGAAAATGAATAATAGAGGAGTTCGTCCCAGCGGTGAATCATGGCTAATTTGGACAAATAATATAGGAAATAAAAATTAGAGTACTGCGTCGGCAGTATTGAACAACTCATAGATAATAAGAAGGTTGGGAAACCTGCTGGAACTTAAGAATGCTTAAACTGACGTTTCGAGCGAAGGTCTTTCGTCGGAGTGAAACGTAAAGAAGTAAAGCCTACGCTTGAAAGGTCAGTTTAAACATTCTTAAGTTCTGACAGTTTCCCAAACCTTTTGACTAAATAATTGATCTATAACCGCCTTGTCAGGTATTTCGTTTGAATTTTGTCCTGATCACCCAAGATTCCGTTCGACGGCGAACTCCTCAATTTCTAATCACATTAGTCCTCCAGACCATAACAGAGAGTTTTCGAAAGCTTCAACGCGGGCACCGGCAGACAAAGAGTTTTAAATTCTAAGGCTATGAAGAAAACCATTAAGTTATCAACCGATTGTAAATCCCACAATATTCGTTGAATATACGCAATTCTCTTCTTCGGCATTACCCTCAATAAATACAGAGCTCGTGACCATGCTCTCGGCAACGGTCTCCGTAGCTCAGCGGTTACAGCATCGCACTAGATTCGCGAGGTCTCGGGTTCGGTTCCCAGTCGGAAGACCCAATGTTGCATTTTTCGCAACAGGTCCCGGTTGGATCTTAAAATTACAATATTCTCACACTCGAAAATTTCCTTCATCGAAAATGTTCACATGAATAACTCAGGATGTTCCTTTTTTGCTCTCCTAAACACTTCCGAGCAATTGTAGCTGGTCAGTTAACGTGTTTTGTCCGTGTTTTACAACCTAAAGCTCTCCGTTGTTTAAGTGCCAACGTCGTCATGCAAACGTAGAAATTCCCATCCCCACCTCTTGTAGAGAGCCAGGACGGCGTGAGTAATACTTCAGGGACCTCAAATTATTCGTTGCTTTTGTTTCGGAAGAGAAGTCTTATTGTAAGATCACGTCCTCCGCAACGACGACGTCGTGTTTTCGTAAGCTCCCTTACAACGTGTTCAAGACGATGTTAATTCGTGGAACGGCTAAAGCTGTTAGTCCGGTTCAACGTCAGACTACTAAAGAGAATCTCCTTAAGAATCTTTCAACCTTTTTAGAACTGAAATAAAAAACAAACATCAAGTATCCAATACGATGTCAGTGATACATGTTTTCTGTTAAATTTTCGGTTTTTGTTGCTTATTTCTCAACTAAAGTTCCTCAGAATGTAACATCGACGCTGTCGTTTCGAAACCCCTGGATAAACAGCGGTAATCGTCATGAGCCGTTAATTAATTCTGTTTCGCTGTTGGTAAACAAAGTAAAGTAAAGTTCCTTTATTTATACTGGATAACCCTATCAGCTAAACTACGTACGCTGTTCTCCCTAGAGGTCCAGTAAGGCCATCCTCATGGGTCCAGTGTCACTACAGGAGAAAATCTGCTAAGTTTGGTGCAGTCAAACTGGACAACACTCTTCCAACATGTGACCAAGGTAAATTTAATCAGAAAACCGCACTGAGCTGGAATCGAACTCTAGCCACAGAGATGAGAGATACGTGCACTACCACTGTACCACCAACACCCCTATACATACGACGGCGCATACGATTTGTAAACTGTTCCTAGTTCGTCGTGAAGTCGGTCTTTGTCGTTAACTCTAATAAGCGTAGGTCCTAAAGTGGTGATCGATCTGCTAGATACAATAAAGTGTACATCACCCCAAACTTTCAGAGCAGGGTTTTCGTGGTTGGCGTATTTATCCGAGTGTTAGAGATTTTTGTGTCTTACTTGTTGATGGTCTTCTCAAATGTGAATCATTACGTCTTGGTTGTTTGTAGCTCATTTGTATTCAGTTTATCGGGTGTTCTGGTGTCTACTATCACGACCATGAATATCAGTGGCTTGACAGAATAACGCAATAAGCGCAGATCCTAAAGTGGTGATCGATCTGCTGGATATATTAAAGTGTATATCACCCCAAGATTTCTTTTCCCTCCAAAAAGTTTACACATTACCCAGAGAAATATTTTGTTCATTTTGTTCTATTCTCTCCAAACTCAGGGTGAAAAAACACCGCCATTTTGGTACACAACCGAGCTTGTGAGGAGAATGGGTCTACGCCTACTTAGACGTAACTAATTCACATGGATATTTTCAAAGAATGACCGCTATGTAAATTAGTTTATGACGTCTAAGTAGGCGTAGACCCATTCTTCTCACAAGCTCGGTTGTACATTAAAATTGCGGTGTGTTTTCACGACTTTGACGAGCGATAAAATGTCTGGGTTTGGAGAAAACAGAGCAAAATGGACAAAATATTTCTACGGGAATGCGTGAACTTCTTGGAGGAAAAAAAAATTTGGCGGTGATGTACACTCTAATGTGTACGTTTTCAAGATACTTCCGGTTTTGTCAAAAGCATCTTTGCAATAAGGTACCTTCATTGCTGTAACAGTTGCCCAGCCATTGGCTTTGTTAGGTTTATTGTCTTTTTGTAAGTCGAGTTTGTTTGAAGCCCGGATTGCAGTTTTAGTGCTGTATTTTTTTGTACGATGTCGATGTACACGCTGCAGGCGAAGCAACTCGTTTACGTAAAGTATCAGCTCTATCGCCAATTAGTTATGCTCGTCTAGTGAAAGTCTTAGTTGTTACTAAAGTCTTAGTTGTCTTACTTGAAAAATAATGGGTCGTGTACACTGTGAGTAGTGAATTGCCACACAGTCGAGATAGGAAGTACAACACTGGTTAAATAGTCTTTTGTGTGGATATGAAGTAGGCTCTCTCACCTCTTTGGAAGTAAAAATTCTTCTGCGTTGCGAACTCAAGGACAAGGCCAGCAAGGGTAATTAACATGTCATTCATAAAACAATATTTTAAAGCAGTCGCCATTATAAGGTCTATTCTCTTCAATCTCATTGGTAAATTATATGCCTCAGTAGCTTTCGCTAATAGGTTTGTAAAAAATCCTCGACATCTTCCTCTCGGAAAAGGCGGGAGCCATTGCCGTTCAATGTAACCGCTTGTAATGTTTTCCGTTATACTGGAAGTGAGCAGAGGGCAGATATCTTTTGTAGGCAACGGATGGTCACCTTGTACATTTGTCCTATTTTAAGTACCAACAAAAGTACTTTACCTTTCTCAGTTGATCGATTTTGTGCGACAGCTCGTTATTTGTCTTCTGTAATGCATTGTTCTTTGCAACATATGTTTGTTTCTCCAACTCCTACAGGTAAAAACACATCGTTCGGACGTTCTGAAATTTGAAAGTCGAGTGCTGCAGTGAAAACGGCTGCGAACATTGGTTCGGGGAATTCCTTTGGAGTTCGTTTAGCGTGCTCAATTAATCAAAAGTTGACGTACCTCTTAATAAAAAAGAGCAGTAGAAAACCACAAGAAATACACAAGTACGCCTTGCGGCATTTGCGGACAGAAGAATAAACATTAAAGCTCTTTTATTCTGCATTTTCTCTTCGTAATGACCGTACAGCACAACAAACCCTAACTGAAAGAAGACTTGTGGCGGATATCACAAGTATTTTGGATTGCTAGAAACTGATACTAATGCGTTTCTTTTTTTTTTCGGGTATTTGTATCATACCACCGAAAGTGAGACACTGGATCACCAAAGCACAACTATGTACAATAGAGCTTACCAGTTTAAACATTCTTTTGTCCTTTTCTGAACTAGCGTGTTGCAGCTTCTTGAGTTCCCCTCTGATTTCATTCATTTCAAATACCTAAAATCAAATAACAATCCAACTGAGCACCCTCTTTATTCGTTTCTCAAATCTAGCACAGCGCAGAATTCCAACCGCTTTCAAGATAAAATTCCACATGGGCTTAAAAGAATTTGAAACATCTAGTTTCAAACAAAAAATGGCGTTAACAGCTTGCCCTGGCAGCGATGCTTTCGTGTTACAACGATCTACAGATAAATGGAGAGCCGTCGCAAACACGAAATTTGGTGATTTAATCGTGGCTGTGCAGTTTTCGTAAGTGACATACTGCCTTGAAGTGTTTGGCTTCAACATCGTGGAGTTTACACAGCTCTTCTTTCAGAATCTCTTTATCATGTGACAGTTTCTGATTTCGCGAGTTCATTTCCTGGATTTCGTCTGTCCAGACCTAAAATCAAGGTAGAATTCAGAGAGTTAAAGATTTTCTTTCCGAGCAATAAATATCTAGAGGGAAAGCAAGCGTGAAATCTTCTTAAACTCCAATGAAGGATGGTTCTTTCCAAGATCCTAAAAACAGACTTAGCTCCCTGTATTGATAAAGTACGTCTACTTACAGTTTCGCGAAAAGACAGACGAATTTAGACTATTTACAGCATTGAGAAAACACAATTGCTAGGTGGAATATACCTTAAAAACAGCATGTACTTTCACATCTTAACATTCTTAATGTGAAGGAGGTCATTTGTAAATATACTGCATTCAAGATAGCGCCTAATAGTATTGGAGAAGCTATTTATGAAGATTTAACCAGCAACACATGGTGTCTACAGTTATTGCTGTGTTAAGACCAATTTCCTTGAGTAATAGCTATAATTGAGGATACAATTAGAGCTGCAAATTTACTTACCTCTTCTTTAGAAGAAAGCTGCTTCTCAAGTAAAAGACGTTCTTTAGCCGTTTGTTGAACTATTTTTTTCAGATCATTAACATTTTCATTCTAGACAAAGAAGCATGCAACCGTAAAAAAACCGAACGGACTTACGGTATGAGCGGATGAAGAAACAAAAAACGAAAGAACGAGGAAAAAAGTCGAATGGTCGGTCTGACGCACCTGACCGGACGGAAGCACAAACGAATGAACGGGCAGAAGGGCGAAGTAACGAACAGATGGCTGACCGAGCGAACAGGCAGAGGGGCTAACGAACAAACGAACGAAAGCGTCAAAAGTAAGCGACGAACGAATCACAAACTGACAAACGAAACACGGACGAACAGACGGAAAAACAAACGAACAAACCAACAGATGAATGATCTCATCAAAAATCAAACAAAAGAATGAGGGAACGGACCGACCGAGGAATGATCGAAGGGTGAAAGAACGAAGCGACAGAAGAACAAAGGAAAGACAGAAGGAACGAAACAGCCAAAGAGAGGTGAGAAATCCTAGACTTTTTCACTCCCTTGAAAATATACATCAAGACTCTCATACTAGAACTGGCTGCTATTGTGGCCAAAAGGCTACAAGGAAAACACAGCACCCTAGCTGTAATTACCCAGTTTGACCAAAAAATTCAAGTCAAAAGATCCTTAATATCGTTCAGCTTACAGTAACACTAAATACTGTAAAGGATTCCCATTCGCTCTTTCGAAAATACACATTCCACACAAAAACGTTAAGCGAGGTTGCTACTTTCTCGAAAAGCTACCGGGAAGACCACGAAGCTCAATATCTAATCACCGAGGTTTTTTAAAGGCCCGCAATCATATTGGTGCGAGGAACTCGGAACGAACGAATGACTTCCCGCAGCTGCGAGTTAAATGAAAGGGAAACCACCTCTTCGAAAGAATAAATGTGGAAACGAATAAATCAAAAGCCACACTAAATTCACGATAAACATCACCCGTTCGGTCTCTACGGGGATCTTATTCGATTCGTTTTTTATGGAATATGTACACGTATCTCAGACTGGGTTAATAAGTGTTTTCTATTTACAGAATGTATAATGCCTGATTGTAGAAAAGTAAATCAATCGAAGAAGCAGCGAGGTTAAGACGAAAAAGTCCGATAGCGCATATACACTACCCACGTACAGGCGAGGGTAGTACAAACGGGATTAATAAAGCATTTAAGCAACGGCTTTTGTTTACTTCAACATTAGTTTTCAACGATGCTTTTGTGTTTTTTGAAGTGGCGGTTTCCCTTTTATCGCACACGACGCTCTTTGTCTTTGTATTAAAACTCACATCAACGAAACCATTACAGCTCCCTTGCAGTACTTCTTTCTTTAAACTACTAATTTCATGTTCTTTGCTCATCAACAGCTTGGCGTGTTCCGCCAGGTCTTTGGCCCGTTGCCGTGCAAAAGCCTTCTTTAAATTCCCGATTTCTGGTGAAAGTTCACTTGATTTCTAACAAAATGGAATTTATAATTAATTGCCACGTGTCTTCAAATTCACTGCGAAAAGCCCACGCACATCACATTCTCTTTTAATTAATGGCCCACGAAATACGCTGCAGAGCATTTGGCTCCAACTACCTTCCACAAAGTTATACCACAGGTTGGGCTTAGGATTTAAAAATGTTTTTCGCTAGACTAATTTTGTCTTTCAAAGTGTTTTTTCTCTTTTTCTTCATCGGTCCTCTTGGGGAACCAATTCAATCTATGCCAGAAAAGTAAGATTTCAGCCTGGGCTAACATTTACCATATAATCAGCCCATTAGGGAGTTTAAGCAAGCTAGTACGGCAACGACATTTAGCAAAGTTCATTAATTTTAAGTATTTCAATAGAATA
>JBAHVQ010221044.1:0-11088 GCA_036872915.1 Nanipora kamurai
CACCAACAGGTCAAGATCTGCTTTTTCAATTTCGGTCTCGGTTACTTCTCCAGTTTCAAAAAGACTGCGAGATTCTTACTTTTCTTCCGCGTTCATGCTCGTGTAGCAAACATCAACACTAGCGTAGCCTTGAAACCAGATCATGCTGTAGTCGTTCGATGTCACGTGATCGTAAAATCTTAAAACAAAAGCTGCTTTACCGGAAGTAAACCAGTTTCCAAACCATCCCCCTCCATTAACTATGCTTTCGTCGAGGGTATTAATGATGGAACCAGAGTCTGCTATAACGTTCAACCACGTGTCGCTCATTTTAACTTTGAAGACCGGGTATTTTGTTTTATTGCATTTTACGTTGTGGTCCCCAGTGTTGGAAAGATCGTGTTCATCATCGATACTGCTGCTTCCGCTGACCGTTCGAAGGTTCTTGTTTTTCTTCCTCGAATTCTCCTTCGTTTGTTGCCTGGCTTTTTGGGCGTGGCTGTGCTCCTACGTACGACTTTGAAGTGGTTTAATTTCCCGCATTTTCTGCATTCTTTACCATACGCTGGGCATGTTTTCATGTCTCCCTGGTGAGGGTATGAACCTCCACAGTTTCGACATTTGGTAGGAGTACGGATCTCTGATGCGTCACGTCCTTTGTTGTGTTCCTCAAGGTGCTGTTTGTTTCTGAAATATGAGTTCCCGCCATACGACAGTTTGTTCACCTCGCTCTTTGTTCGCTTTTCCAAGTTCGCGTCTTGGGTCTCTGCTTGCTCCATCGCTTTGCCGTATTCTAGTAGCTGTAGTAGGCTTAATATCTGTTCGTTGAGTGCTTTGCGCTGAAGTTTCGATGATGAGCATTCCAATTTCGTTCGTTAGGCTTACTTTTCTGCTTGTTTTCGCTGTAGTAACCTTATTCGCTCACTTGTTTGAAAATCCCGTGCTCGTCGCCATTGTAGTGTTTACTACTCCAGCAATATAGTGCTAATGAATTTTTATTAACTGTAGTTTACATTATTATATAACCGGATGTCCGGTTACTAGGAAACCACAAAGTGTTAAATCTTGTTCTTTTCCAAAAGGTTTAAAAATTCGTTGTGATTCTTCCCAAAATCTAGATTTTGGAATTCCTTGACTATAGATTGAGTTTGGAACTCCTTCAACAGTGACTTTAACACTTTCTATGTTAGGGTAAACAAATTGTTCGCTGTCCGTTATAGTTTTATTTCTAAACAAAAGCACAACAGCTTTCATACTTTTTCTCGGTAAATTGATAGTTTCGTTATGTGTGGTTTGATCTTTATCCCATTCTAGAGATTTCATCAATGTTACGTGTTCATAATTTAAAGCTCTACCTGTCGTAAATCCACTAATAACTTCTCCAGCCAACTCTGGATTTTTTTACAGTTTCATATTCTAATTCTAAATTTTCTAAAGTATACCCACCTACACTATGATAATGTTGAGCAACCATAATATCTGTTGCTTTTGCTAAAGCGATGATAAATTGAAAATAATTAAACATATGGAATGGTGCATAAAATCCATGATCCTGTAAAATTTTTCCAAGTTTAATTTTTTGTTTTTTATCAAAAACTCTTAAGATGAGTGCATCGGAGACTTTAGAAGTATTTCCAGATTTTGCAGCAGTATCATCTCCAGAAATAAGTTTTCTTAAATTTTCGTTTGCAATTCCAAATTCTAACATATCTCCACGTTCTTTTTCTGTTTTCCTCAAATCTTTATAAATTCCTAAAAGACTTTCTCCAGTATTATCATATACAATTTCTCCAGAAAATTTAACTGAAGTCTATCTACCAGTAATTGACTTAGGTTATTTAAAAACCAAGATTTTGTATTTGTATTTTTAAAATCGGACATGAGATAAAATGAATCTGGAACTAAACGAAAATTACTTTTTAATTTTGGAATATCCACAAAAATTTCTTCTCCAGGGCTTGCTTTATTTGGATTAAAAATTGTAACGTGTCTTGTTCTTGTTCCTTTAATTTCTGACATTTCTAATCTTTTAAATCCAGGTTCTAATTCTTGTGTTCTTGTTAACATTCTTATATTTATTTTATAAGTGTATTATTTAAAAAAATTTTTAATTCTTTAATCTTTTTCTTTGTCTTCTTTTTCTAGTTTCTTCTAACAGAAAATAAGCTAATGCAATGGCTAAAATCCATAAATTCTGTGCTAAATATCCAATACCTTTTGCACCGAATGTTAAAGAAAAAGAAATTAATTTTAAAACTGGGATTGCAAAAGGAGCAATTTTCTTTCCAATATTTGTAACAGATTTTGCAAGATTATTAGCCGCTTGTGATCCTTTGTATAAAAATGTTCTTGCACCAATGATTGCTGTTGTTATAATTCCTGCAACACCAATTATAATTTGTGAAATTTTTAAAACATGATATTTTTTTGCCCACTCTTTAATTTTTTGAAATCTCTCAATATCTTTTTCTTGTGTTTCTCTAATTTCTTCTTTTACAATTTGTTCTAAAGTTCGATCTCTAGTTTCTTCTAAACCAACAATTCTTTCTTGTAATTTTATAAATTCTTCTGTTGTATTTACATTATCTCGTCGTTTTATAGTTTTTTCAATAGCTTCTTGAAAAGCTTCAGCTTGAACTCTAAGAAATTGAGGTCTTGTTGTTGGATCCGTATTTTCTGGAGGATTTAAAACTCCAGCAAATTCTCGATTTTCTTGTTCTGTTAATCCTTTAATTAGTGCTGTATCTGGAGTTGTGTCCATCATCGATTCCGGTTTTTTAATTTCTTCTCGTTCTTTTAAATGATGGACAGAAGTTATTAAGTTATTAAATTCTTTAGTTGCTTGTTTATTTGAGTGTACATTAACTTCTAAATTATTACCATTTCTAATAAGTATTTTTCTAGGCGCGCCCAATAAACCATTTTTTAAAGTAGGTTTAAAAGCAACTTTTCCTTTTTGATCAAGTCCTATTCGATTTGTTATTCCTATCGCTTCAACACTTTCATCTAATCTAAAAGAATCATCACCTAAATTTCGTCTAAAATATGGTTCTACTAAAAATGCAGCATTATCATTTGGACCTGGCATATCTTCAAAATCAACTTTTGGTGTTGGAAATTTAATTTTATCATTTTTACTATCGATAAAAGCTGTTTCTTCTTCTACTTCAAAATTTTCGTTATATTTTATTTTTTTTCTTGTTCCTAAATTTAATCTTTTTTATCTCTAAGTTATTTAATATATGTAATTCATCTTCTAACATTTTTTAGTTTTCTAACATATTCATCTCCACCATCACCCATATCTTGTAATAATCTTGTCTGCTCATCTTCTCCAGATCTATTTTTCATTTCATAATCTTCAAATCCACCTTCTGCCATTATTTTATTTATATTAATCTATTTATTTTTTACAAATGTTTAATGTTTTTTTCCAAAATCCAAGAATTGTGTTTCGAATCATATCCTAACCATTTCACTAAAACCATATTTTTTCCATGGACTTTTTTCTTTTTAATATTTTTTCAACTCTATAAAAATTATCATCCTCTTTGTTTTTATCTATAAAAGATAATTCTTGTGCATATAATTTTCCAAGAATAGGTTCCTTTTCAAAATCTTCTATTTCATACATGTTTGGATCACCTGGAAAAACTTTTGTAATTTTAAAAATTTCTTCTGTAAAATTAGCTTCATAACCCCTTCTAAAAATATTTTTATATTTAGAAATTCTTACTGTATCTCCAATTTTAAATTTTGGGATTGGATATTCACCTAATCCATAACCGTAATGTGTAAGCCATACTTGATCTTTATTAGAAAAATTTACATTTGTGGGTTTCATCAAAATACTACTGTGTTTTGTAAAATTATAATTTTTTACCAATGAATTTAAAACAATCCATTTATCAGTTCCTTTACTGTAAAAATATTTCCACATTTTTGTTTTTAAAGTTTTATTAAATCTTTCAACAATAGCTGCTTTTCTACTAGAATTTGTAGTAAAATATTTTATATTGTATTTTTCTAAAAGTGCTTTTACATGCACATTGTAAAATTCTTTTCCATCATCAAATTGTATAAGTTTTGGATATAATATTTGGGGATATAATTTTGAAAAACAAAAACAAACGTCTGTTTGTAAAAAAGAGATACCACAAACAGCTTTAGCAAAGTTGAACACATCTGTCAGTACCCACCACTCTAGTTTTAGGTGGATCATTGGTTACTGGATTTTTATTAGCAAAGTATTTAAGAACTCTTGAAAGTAAAATTTAAGTAAACTTTAAGTAAATTTTAAGGTTTTTTAAGTAGACTTTAAAATTACTTAAATTCTCTTTAAATTCTCCTTAAACAGATTTTAAACAAATCTTAAGTAAAATTTAAGGTTTTTTAAGTAGTCTTTAAAATTACTTAAATTCTCTTTAAAAAAGTATATATAAATTAATAAACAAAATGGAAAACAAGGAGCATGAGCAAAGTTCACCAAAAATTACAAAAGTAGAAAAAGTAGAAGAAAAAGAAAAAAAGTAAAAGATCCTAGAAAAGTAGAAACGGGAAAAAGACTTGCTGCTATTTCCCGAGAAGCAAAAACAAGAGCAAAAATGAAAAGAGAAGAAAAAGAATCCATGGCAGAACCTGTAATGTTAGATGTAGAATATAATGATAAATTTATATTAGGATTAATCAGAACTTTAGCTACCATTGGAAGTTTATATTTTGCTTATAAACAGTTTAATCAAAATAAACAAGAATTAAAACTCATGGAAGAAGATAAATCAGAAGAAGAGCAAAAACCTCAAAAAAGAAAAAAACAACAAGGCTGGATAGTTTTGATTAAAGAAAAAAATTTTTTTTATGAAAAAATGTCTCTATAAACAAATAATGGGTACAGTAGAAGAAAAAGATATAATGAATGAATTTTATGATGCAGCACTTACTACAGCTAGAGCTGTTGGATTTTCAATGATTACTAAAAAAATTGTTGATGAAAAATTAGGGACACCAACCAGTTTAAAAGAAACTTTAAAATTAACAGTTGCAGTTGCAGCAGGATCGATTGGAGTAAAATATGCACAAACTAAAAAATGGGTTCCTACAAATCCTTTCAATAAACCAACTTAAAATAAAAATCGAAAATATAATAAAGGATGGCGTCTATGATCACATGTGGATTATTTAATGCTGTTGCATTTGCAGGAGCATGATTTTTATTTAGTAAACATAATCATACTGGATATGAAGAAGAAATGGAGTGACGTAATCAAGCTTTAGAAGAATTATCCAAAGCAAAAGAAAAATGATATGAAAAACAAGTTGAAAAAAAAATAAAATAGAATTTTTAAGACGTCAGTTAAGTGAAGCCAATGCAGATTTAAATGATACAAATCACGCTTTTTAAGAATTGAAACATGTTAAAGAAGAATTAAAACAAACTCAAATGGAATTAGCCTTATAAGCCTTTAAAAGAAATGGAAGAATATCAACTCGTTATTGTTTCTATTATTGGTCTTGGAACTGGTTGGATGCTTGTAAAAATAATTTTAAAAAAATATATCTTTTTCTAACAAGTATAAAATAAAATAATGGAGTTGGAAACCTATTCACAAACCTTACATCATCATTCAGAAGAAGAAGTAAAAAAGGATTATTATAAATTTATGGTTAGAGTTGTAAAAGATTTAGTAACATAAACATAACAACAAAACATAACAACAAAACATAACCAAAACCATCCACATAAACAAAAATTAAAACTTTCAAAAGATAATTCAGAAGAAAAAGAAGAAGAGCAAAGTGTATCACAAAAAAACCAAAAAGTCTCAGTAGTTTTAATTAAGAAAAAAAATTTTTTTCGACAAGTATAAAATAAAATTGATTTAAAAATATTTATCTTTTTAAAAAATACATGGAAAATAAGTTAGGTACATTGATAAAAGAAGAAGAAGAAGAAGTAAAAAAGGGTCATTAGAAAATCTTAGCTTGTAGTTCAGATGAAAGTGAAAGTGAAGTTTCTACAGATTATTCATCAGAAGAAGAAGAAAATTCAGATTTGGATTCTGTTATAGGTAAAAGTGAGGAAGAAAAAGAATTAAGTGATCCAGATTATATTTTAAGTGAAAGTGAAAAAGAATCTGGTGAATATGATTATTATGGAAGTTATTTGTTGGTTCAGACTGTTATCCAGACAATAGTGATTAGGGTTATATGTTTCAAGTAAAAAATTAATTTTTTTTAACTTTTACAAAATATAAGCTTTTTAACTTATATTTTTTTTAATGTTTGCAAGAGTGTGTATTCATATGTTTTCTCATCATAAATATACTTACATCAGCTTTATAAATGGGACATATTCAATTTTTTTTATCTAATATAGTTTTCACATTTTCAACATTATGATTCTTTTTAAAATGAAGTCTAATTCCCGTTTTAGAATGTGTTTCATAATGACATTTTTCCCATATAAAAAAATACTTTTCACCTCCACAATTGATAACTTTTCTTCCTTTTGGAATATTTTTTTTTTATTTTAACAAAAACTTTTTTAAAATATCAAATTTTTTTATTTGTTTTTTTGTTTACCTTTGCTTTCCATGGAAGATTATGTCTCATTTTAAGATGGTGTTTAATCTTTGTATTACTGTTTGTTTTATAATTACACTGGTAACAAAAATATATCCTTGGTCTATCTCCTTTTAACATTTTCTTTATATTTTTCCCTATTTTAAACAACTTTTTAAAATATCAAATCTTAAAAAAGTTTAAAATATTTTCATCTATATTTTTGCAAAATTAAAATCTTTATAATTTACAGATACATTGTTTTGTATTAAAAGTGTATAGAGAATATATTGTAAATTTGTAATTTTTTTATCTTTAAAATCCTCATCCATTTTTTAAATTCTTTTTTAATTTTGAGCATATCATCATATTTTAATGGATTAGGTTTTTGATGGGTTAATTTAGTGTGGATTAAATTTATATCTTTATAAAATTTTCCATTTAATAAATTTTTTAAGAAAAAAGAATGTTGTAATTTACTACAATTTTTAAGATTAATATTACGATCACAATAATATTGATGTAGACTTTTAATCATTTTATCAAGTGATAAATTATCATATTTTTGTTCACACTTATTTTTTTGATACAATCATTAAAATGGTTTTGGCGATCATAATTATTTTTACTGTCTATATTTATCCTATGTTTATCAGAATATGTAAAATTTTCTTCTAAAAAATTTTTTTTGTTTTTTTTTATGAGACTTTAAAAAGATTTTTGGATTACATTCATCTAAATACTTATGAGCTAATTCTACAAATTTATTATATAAAATAATATTATTATTAACAGATTTTTTATATCTTTAAAAGTTTTTATATTTTTCACTACACTTATATTTTTTAAATTTTTCAACAATAGGATATGTTTTTGCTAGATATAAAACCATAATATTTTTATCGTTATAAAGTTTTTTTGTATTTTCACAATATCTATATTTATAATATCTTTGTTCTCAGTCATTTTTTTATTTTAAAAATCATTCCATTTATATTGAAATATCTTTTTTTATTTATTTTTCTAACAATTTGTAATGTCCATAAGCCATTGTATTTATTCCATCTTGTAAAATCATACTTTTGTCATCGTTAGCAGATAATGCTTTTTGGTTAATGGTTTGGGTGTACAATTTGTGTTTATCGTGAGCAATTACATTGAAAGATCTCATTTGTTCTTTTTTACTAAATAAACAGTCTTTATAACCTTCAAATGTAATATTTTTCTTTATGACACTTTTCTTAACACCTTTACATTTTTTCTCCTCTACTCCATCTATCATTTTATAAGAGTATAATTTTGGTCTTGGTCCTGCAAATTCTGTAATTTGTTTTACTCCACATTCATCTTTAAACATTCCCAACACTTTTTTGTTTTTACTGATTGGAAAACTTTTGATTGGAAAATCTTTGGAATAATTAGATGTGTTGAACACTGTTTCTACGTCTCCAGAAATGTCTTCATAAAAATCATCAGCTGTTATATCATAAATAAGAGAATTTGTATCTGTGAGAAATAATTTTACATTTTCTCCATATTTTGGTTTCATATCGTTTGTCAAATTTTATAGTTGTCCTTCCCATATGCACAGCAGCAAGATTTTCGGAAAATATGGTTGCAGTTTCGAAATTTGGTTTTACCGAAAGCTTTTTAAAATCATTTTTGTTGGTGACTAATCTTACATCTACTTTTTTTCTGTTATTCTCTGTTGTTTTTCCAAACACGGAATTATTCATGAGTTAAAAAAAGTCTTTTTCAAAGTCATTCTTTGCACTTTTTCTTAACTTTGTATTTAAGTCCATATATTTTTTCATCCAAGGCTTTTCTTCAAACGTTAAAACTTTATGGATTTTTGTTAGTATTAATCCGTGAGATAAACACTGTTTTAAACATTCTCTGTGGATAATATAGTTTCTTTTACCTTGTAACGTCATCATTATTTTTTCCACTCCATTAATTTTTAATTTTTCTGGAGCAAATGGATATTTGTTACGAAGATCATGTAATTCTTTTGGATATTTTAAATCTACCTCTAAAATACAACCTTGACCTCCTGGAGGATTATCCCAATTTTTAAATCTTTTTCTTTAACCCATTTAAAATCACCTACGGGTGATGGTTCACACATAGCCCAACCATACAAATTATTTGCATCTAAATAAGTTATATATTTTGTTGGTTGGTTTGGATCATAATTTTCTGAACCTAAGTAGGATTTGTTTGCTTTTGCATATCTTGTTGGAATTAAAGATATTCCACCTCAAATTCCTTTTTCTAGAGTTAACTGAATGTCTGGATCTGTAGGTAACTCTAAACAAGCTTCTGTAATTTTTAATAAAGCATCCCAACTTAAGCCTGGAGTTGTAAAATACCAAGTAGGATCCAACTTGTAATATCTTAAACATAGTTTTCTAAATTCTCAAAAACATCAGCTAATAACAAAACATCCGTCTTTTAATATAAATTGTGGTAATCACCTAATGTTCTTAAATTAAAAGTTCTCCATACTCTTAGCGCATGTTCATAATCTTTGTCAGAAATATGGGCATCGTTAAGTTTAGAAAAAAATTCTTCTTTAGGTGGTAACTTTGTCTCTTTTAATTTTTCTTAATTGGAAACATAATTGTTAGGATAAACACTTTTTCTTAAAACTAAATCTAATTTCTCTTTTTGTGGATAATGTCTACTTATATTTTTAAATTGATCTGTATCTAAATTATTAACCAAACCTTCTAAATAAGCAGGCATAAATTTAAAACTATCAACAAATCTTAATTGTCTTGTAACATATTTTACTTTTCCAGTTTCTCTGTCGATAAAACTATCTACTGTAATTGTTTTTGTAAAAGATATATATTTTTTTTCGGATTTTGGAATACAATTAATTTTACCCTCTGTTGTCCCTAAATTTTTTATAAACAAATGAGAATCATAACCCTCTAAATTATGGAAAAACGTTGGAATAAACTTTGGTTTTTTTGCTTTTAAATTACAACAACTATGCGCTGCACCTCTATATTTTACTGTATAATGACAATGGTACCTAAATTTTTTATATATTTCATTGTCATCCTCACTAAACTCTTTTTTACAAAAATAACATTTTGTAGAATTTTCATAATATTCTTATCTTGTTTTGTAAATATCATTTTTTTAGAAAATTTAAACTCTTTATGTAATTTAATTATATTTTCTTCTAAACTTTCTACTAAGATTTGAGATATATCTTCTTCTGGAGAACTTTTTGTATATCTCACAATTTGTGGTTTACACACACTATCATCAAAACATTTTATGTAGTAACAAAATCCAGAGGGTTTGTGTTTTTGGTATAACTTTGTTTTGGATTTGGTTCACATGTGCCCATTTGGGTCCATATCCCCGTAAATTACAAATGGGACTTGTAAAATTTCTTGAAAATTTTCAAATTCTATAGTATCATCCACTCCTTTTGTTGGAAATAAATTTGCTGTAGGTTTGTGCTCTTGACAATATCCTATATGATTTCCTAAAGAGTTTGGTGTCTTAAATCCACTAAAACAATTATCACAAAAATATTGTTTATGTTGATGATTAAGTGTTTGTTTAGATAAAAGTTTACTTACATCTGTGGAATTCACTCGTTTATGTATCCATGTGGAATTCACTCGTTTATGTATCTTTATTATCCAACACAACTTTTACTCTATCTAACATCAAGTTTTTTCTTTTCTCTCTGTCCCCTGGCCAGGTTATAACTAGTCCCTGCAAGGCTCCCCCCCAGTGCGGTAACGTATTGGAACGTTTACCGTACGACCAGAGCGTGTCATCAACGGGGGTGTTGGTGGGAGCATGGGGGAGGGCGGTTGAACTGTCTCGGTAGGGACATGTGTCTTAGGATGTTGGGTTGGTGCGCTGGGGAAAGTGTTGTCCATTATCTTCTCCATGAAGGCTGGCTTAAGTCTATCAATGGACACCGTGTCCTGACATCCATTTTTATTTACCGTTAAGAACTTGTCGTTGCGTTTAATGACAGGGAATGGGCCGTCACAGGGTCGCTGCAGTGGACCTTTGACTGCATCACATCTTATGAAGACATGTGTAGCTTGTTGTAATGTCCTTGGCACGTAAGACAGGCGCGACCCGTGGTGTTGCGGAGGAACTGGACGTTGTCGGTGCATTATATCTTGCAGCCGGCCAAGGAATGAGGAACGGTCGACCTCTTTGGTTTGAGAGTCGTTGAAAAATTCACCTGGGAGGTGGAGGGTGGTTCCATAGACTAACTCAGCCGGGCAGCAGTGAAGATCCTCTTTGAGGGTGGTCCGGATTCCAAGCATAACGATTGGCAATTCGTCCCACCAGTTTGAGCCAGCCAGACGAGCTTTCAGGGATGTCTTCAATTGACGATGAAAACGCTCAACGATGCCGTTAGATTGTGGATGGTAGGCTGTGGTGCGATTACGTTTGATCCCGAGGAGGAGCATGAGGGATGCCCAGAGGTTAGATTCGAATTGACGACCACGATCCGACATAATGCTCCTAGGCACGCCAAACCTTGAGATCCAACCA
>JBAHVQ010221055.1:0-11088 GCA_036872915.1 Nanipora kamurai
TTATAATTTCATCCAACATGGCGAAAATATCTTTGTTCTTTGAATCTCGAGGGATTGGTTGCACATCACCTATAGGTGACACATAACCGATGCCTTAAACACGGAGTATAGTTTCGTTGCGGATATATTTAAGCTCATGAACTGAAAGTCCACGCTTGGGATCAACTCAGCAACTATCTTATAACGCAGTGACAGAATGCCAGTGTCAGTCTCCAACCACTGAGCTACAAGAATTGAGAGGGCGTGGAAAGATCACAAATTAAACTATGACAAGTTCGAGGCACCACGGTACAGCACCATACGTCTCTGCAAGCACGGAAGGTCAGTTGTGGAAGACATCGGGCACATATTTCTTCCTATCAAAGTGGTATTTACATAACACTAATAGGAATCCATACTTATTTCTAACTTAAACCGCAATAAACTAAAGAGTACGAAAACGAAGAAAAACATCTAAATGAACTCTTGCAACCATTCCCAGCTGACGTTGCAGTTAGAACTGTTTCGCATATTTCGACACTATCCACAAAACTTCAACAGTAGGTCCACCTCGCACACGATAAAATGTAATCTTTATCATACGTGGTTTTAATTAAGATAACAATGACAAAGCATGTTGGTCTCGGTGCGAGAGGGATGTCATATTTTACTCGTGCATATAGCTACGGTAGCCAGTATAGTCGTAGATATTGTACTATGTTAAAACGGGCGAAGCATATACACAATATTTCACACGTGCATTAGATGAATACATAATACCCGTGGTGAATAACTTGATGTTCGATGTAAGCAACTCAACTTCCTGAATCGGTCAGCTAATGGCTAGACGATTTTGTCAACTTTCTGCCTTAGAGATAAATGATCTTAAAAGGAGTTTGAACACTGTCCTTGTTCTAAACAGACGACGTCACCAAGAGTTTCTACGTTTTCACAACAACGTTAACACTAAGAGCTTAGAACACGTATATTCAAGGAATATATGGCGTTGACACTCTAACATGAAATGATGAGGAAGGAAACAATCTTCACTAATTATAATTAGAAAACGTATAGTTGTTTTTGAAGAATACTATTAAGCTACTCATTAAAATGCGTCAGAAGGGTTACAATGTGAAATTCGTTTTCAACCGTACACGTCATTTTCCACCTATATTTTTCAATCTTTAATTAGCCACTATGCCCTTGCAGGGGATTTGATTGATCGGGATTCAGGGCGTCATTTTCCTGATATTAAAGTCATGGTTTGCAATCGGAATAAGATGGTTGATTACATGTGGAAAAGTGGAAAAAGTTCGTTCATTCACAACTAAAACAGACGTTTCCTCCAATCCTCCCCTTGTCTTGGTGCACAAAGACATTTGAGGAGATTTTATACGAACAAACAGGTTCGGATCATACTAAAACTTACATTTTCTAAGTATTACCTGAATTGCTTGGGAAAGCTTCCTTAATCACCATTTGACTGTAAAACGAGAAGATAATTCTTAACCTCGCCATAAATTCTCCAACAGATGAAGACTCTATAAACTGCTGCAAAACACGAACTAATTCTTTTAAGTCAGGAATGCTACCATCATCAGGTTCAGTGTATTGCTGAAGCACGTGGTACACGTGAAACCACCAATGAAAGGCTTTCTTTCTAACTCTCTCCTCGCACACATGAAGCAAAGAAGACCAGCAACTAAAACAAAAATCAAATGTAAACCAAATACATATTTACAATTACGTTACAGTATAAGAAAAATTTCTGTGTATTTCTGTGCGAATTCTCAGCCAGATATCGCTGTTCAAGTCAACAAGACTCCGATAAGACTGGAGACCGGGACTCAAACCTATAACGATTTGTTGGTAGGCAGACGTTCTAACCACTGAACCACAAAAACTTATAAAAGACTACCCTGACCGTCCAATTTGACCCAGTTCGACTGTCTGACGAATCAGGCATCCAGGAATAACAATTTCAAGATGAGATCAATGTAATAAACTGTCGCCAGAGATGACGTTATCGGAATTTGTGGACATTTCAAGGTATTTTGACGGTTTATTTAACTCTTTTAATTGTCAGGCACAGTCAGTCTCACATAACCAGATAATTACGTCTTCCTTCGACCGTAAACTCATGTTTTAAATTCAGATTGTAAAATCTTGCTATTGAAGAATGAAATGTACCCAGCGCGGAGATTAAGCTGGTTATTTCAAATTAAAACAGTATGATCACATTTTTAGACGATGTATAATTTCCAACGATATTAGACCTCCTGGCACGATTTACAGAAGTAGATAAAATAAACCAATTCACTAACAACTGTACAATTTTAAACAGTTGTTCAAGAAGTATTTTTAATCCTCGTATGTCTCCGGAACATGCTATCGGAACTTTCCAGTCTTACGATGGCATGGTCACATTGTATTCCCGGGATGTCTTGGGAGATTTTACATAGCTTAAGAAAACACAAAGCCGTGGCTAATGACAACATTTTGTCACTACAATATTCCCCCAAAACATCGGAATGAACAATGTCAAGTAATAGAGAAAACTAAAAGTTGGTAAGCCGCTAGAATGGTTGAAAGAAATACCGACGTTTAGACGGATAGCCCTTCATTACAGTAATGTCTTTATCAACAGTCCTAATATTGCTTAAGCTCGCCGCACACTTGAGCGGCAGTGAGCCGTTTAAGTTATATACACGAAATATCGTGCCTGTCTTTGAATGGCACCTTGCATGTGCAGCAGCTTAAAAAGAAACTCGTTTTGTATGCGACGAAAATCGCATCGATCAAACATGTTTGATATATACCCTGTCAATTACACCCAATTCCATGCTGTCACGAAGGCGTGCGACTTTAGTGTTCATGCGATAGTTGGAACAACCAATGAAAAGTTAGTGAGCGACCGCATGATCAAAATGGCGGTTTGTGCTGTTGCGACTCCTGATAAAGAATCTTGAATATTTCAGTTGTTAGTTTTCTCGTCAACTTGCTTTTAATTTGGATCAATTAGGTCGACTGAGTTCGTCTATGCCTCCTCAAACGATGCGTTAAGACCATAAACAAGGCAGTCGAACTTGGGAATTAAGTTTACAACCGCCAGTTTGACTGACATATGTCACTGTAAAAATCTCCAGTTGTTGGACGTGTGTCTGCCTTTCGCAGGACAGAAAATCTCATGCAATCGAACACTGCGACAAAATCGCAAAAGTGTACTCTACCTCTTAAACTCTAATACCCACAATCATGCTATCGCAAAATACAACGAACTATTAATTCGGTAAAAAAGAGTTACCTGAGTTCCAGTTTTCTCCAGCGGACTATAATCTGCGTGACTTCATTCAAGTTAATTCTGAGCGAAACGTGTTTGCTGGCATTCACTTCCCATTCCTACATAATCAGTAACAAAGTGAAATCAAAAATACATTCGAATATATATATATATATATATATATATATATATATATATAGATAGATAGATAGATAGATAGAAGATAGATATATAGAGTGCTCATCGTGTATGACGTAGTCAGCGCATATCAGGTTGCATAGGAATCAACAATTTATTATCACCTGATGGGGGTGGCGAGCTCTGCTGGTCATACGAAACAAATTTGTAGTTGTTTGTATATATATATATATATATATATATATATATATATTCGGCATATGTTATATAAAGTTAAGGATATATGCATGTAAATGCCCGAAATCAGATGTCTGATGTAGCAGACGAGCAGAGGCACATGCATCTGTGTGCTTGTTAATATGGAATAATGCGAAAATTCGACGTAGCTATTAGTGAAATCGTTAATCTATATTTAAACAGACAGAAAACAGACAAAAAAGTGTTCCGTGCCGTTCTTAATTACCGTAAAATTCCGAAAATAAGCCCCTCGAAATGTAAGCCGTCCGTAAAATAGTCCCTTCGAATATAAGCCCCCGGAGGCTTATACTTGAAAATTGTGCTCAAATACAAAATAAACCAACACAAATACGATACCGTAACACATAAAATTTTTATTGGTCAAAGAACCATTCCGTTTGCCAAACGATTGCAGTTAAAAAGTGTCACATTATTGCTGTTTGCGGAGTTCACTCTTCACTCTTGCCTTGGATTTCTTCGGTCCAAAGACAAAGTACTTGCAAGGAAGTTCTATTCCGCTACCTTGCACCCAAACTCTCTCTGGTGCTCCGCGTTCTTCAACTGTTATCTTTGCAACGATAGAATGAATTGTTTCATCTTTTAGCATGGGGCCTAATATTTGTGGGAGAGATTCCGAAATATGGCCTACAACAGCTTCTTTCTTGTCGGTACCTTCAACTCTTGTCTTCACGACAACAGCATTGTCACCGACACTGTGGGGATTACCGGGCTCCAAACAGCAGGAAAGCTCCTCTCCAACTTTGTAGTTGTGTCCATATACATGATGACCTTTCATCCTCGAGGTGATGTTTGCAATGCGAACTGACGTTATGCTTTTAATACCAGTAAGAGTTTTCTTCAATTTGCTGCTGTGCGTGAAAAGTTTAGAACTTCTGCGAAAAGTACCAGACAGCATACCATGAGAATAGTCGCATTTGATTGGCTATTAAAACGAGCCTTGTCTCAAAATTGCTTCGCACTGAAATTGACATCGATTATGGTATTGCTGTATGAAAGCATAGCTTCCAACGAGAAAAATATAGATTCAGAGCGCCAATCTGCAAGGAAAGCTTACAGTCGAAAGTTCAAGTTAAACGTTATCAATAAATCAGAGTAGTATCAAAGTAAATCAGACAGCAAGAAACTTAAAAATTGACAAGAAACCGGTACGTACGTGGGTGAGAGCCGATAAGAAAACCAGGAAATCGAAGCCCCATAGCAAATAAAGCGGTCGTGGTCGCCAGCCTTTTTACCCCTCTCTAGATAAGGACTTACACGAGGAATTGAAGACCATACGCAAGGAAGGCAAAGTCATCAAACGATGGTGGTTCAATACTCGTATGATACAGTTAGTGAAAGAACGGAATCCAGAGAAAGCAGACAGCTTCAATGCATCAGATCGCTGGTTTGCCGCCTTTTCTCGAAGGTATGTGGTAGCTCTTCGTAGGAAAATGTATATTGCCTAGAAAACCCCAGAGCAGCTGTGAGCCGCAATAACGAAGTTCCATTCAAAAATCTTGCGCGAGAGAAAGAGAGCAACTGATGATGCAACTGGGGCAAAGGAGGTCTGGTGTGCGAACGCCTCATCAGGCTTAGATAAACGCCAATATGTAGTACAGCTTACCATCTTCGCTGATGGAGTCCAGCGGGTGTGGGAGGATTTCAGCACATGAAAAGAGAATCTGAGATGGCAGAGTGAAGGTGATGTTCCAGCCCAAGGCGTGGTGCGTGTAAAACGTCATGAAAGTTTGGGTGGAACGTGAGTGGGGAAATATAGTATGTTTACAAATACCCCAAGAGCTAATTCGTCTGGCAAGATTTTAGTTGCTGATGTCCATCGTCAGCAGACAGATGAAGTGAAACAGCTCCTGCAGAAAAAGACAACGCTACGAATAAACGTTTGCCCAGGGTGCACCAGTCGAGTACAGCCATTAGATGTGTCTGTCAACAAAACCTTTACAGATGCAGTCAGAATTTAATTTGAGAAACACCTCAACGACAATCTCACTTTGTACATGGAAGAAAAGTAAAAGCATCAGAGGGAAGGATACTGTTGACGAGATGGGTTGGAACTGCATGGGATCAGATTTGTTCTAACAAGGAAATGGTGAAGCGCTCATTCCAGAAATGTGGCATTAATGTCAATATTGTTGGAAGTGAGAATGCGTTAGTCCGCGTCGAGCGCATCAGCGAGTACGTCATGCAAAGCAGATGAAGAATTCCACCTGGACGCTTCCACTGACGGCAATGACTCATCAGACGAGGGAGATTTTGAAGTCGTCGACGCAGAGAAAGCTGATGATACTGATGAAGCGCCATAGATTCCGAACAGTGGGCGACAAGTCTGGGCTTTTTGTTAAGTTTCATTTATTCCATGTGAACAGCGTACCTTAGTATAGATCTTACCTTTCCTTTGAACTGAGTATTGCATTTCCAATAAAGTAATTTGTTGTTCTGTTTTAAGTTTGCATGGCTGAGTGTTTAGAAGGATCCAGGTCCTCACGAGTTTCAGTAAATGCTCAGCGCACAGTACAAAATTACTGACAAAAATTTCCTTCCAACTGTAAGCTAGCCCAATCAATTTTGACACGCAAAATTCCCTCCAAGTATAAGCCAACCGGTTTTGTAACGCAAATTTTCCTCCGTATATAAGCTCCTCCGCATATAAGCCCCTCCAAAATAAGCCTCTCAAAAACGGCATTTTGAAAAATATAAGCCCCGGGGCTTATTTTCGGAATTTTACGGTATTTCTCACGTTATTATTATTTCTCGAAGTGGAAGTGGTTAAAAGAACAACAGAGAGGCGTGTTACATAGGAGGTTACAACTCCGTGATAATTACTGTCTGGTACTGAAAATATACCCAACCCCAGGACATAAAGCAATGTCAGTAGCCAGACAGCGTGTTTTGCTTGGAAACTCCGTTTATACAAACGCGAACACATCTAAGATATTCATCAATGAGCTAGAAGATCAAAATATGGCATACCTGAGCTTGTTTCTGTAAAATATCCAATCCATTGAGAATCTTTATTACTGGACTTGTTATGGGAAAAGAGACCATCCGATTAATAGTCTTCGTCAACTGAGAAGAGAATTATTAAGAGAATTATTAATTGCTCATTGCTCAGTGCACTCATTTGTAGAAACCTTTAAATTTTTTTTCGAGTCTCCTTAGTCAAACAAGATATCCAACTCAGTTAAAAATAGGTACGCAATGCGTACAGCTGTCTGACGCTGGCTTGACTTGCTCGCAGTAGAAAGTTGGTGTCCTTGATCTGGAGTGCAGAAACAGATCGCCCATTGACCAATTATTTGTACATTTGCTTGGCGATGTAAATAACCCTTTTCTGTTTGTACTATACACTATGTAAATTTAGTCGATGCTTAGTCGTTATCGTGGCGTGAGCCAACAATGTTTGATGCTCTGATAAAGTCCCAAGTGAGCGGAGCGAAACTTACCCCTTGATAAGTTTGCATGGTGTACACCACAAATAAAACACCATTAAAGGACTCGTTGTTACACAAAAAGAGAATGTTGCATTCGAGTGAGAAAAAAGCATAATAAATTTAATTCAGTGGATATTTATTTACGAAACAATGCAACATTTTTCTTTGAATACTAATATCGTAATATTTCTTCAGGATATCCACAAAACACTGTACAGGTGGAAATCTTAGCTTTAATATAAATAGTAATGCCCAGCAAATTGTGTGAAATATCGCCATGTCGATTATAAGCCAAAACCAAAGAAGACCATAATAATCAAAAACATATTTAATAACTAACGTTTCGTCGCTACATACAACATCACAAAAGTGACAGTATTTAACATTATAGTAGGTTATATAAAAATATGACAAGTAAGATGATCTATTTACAAGCATTCAGGAAGTAGAAATTGAAAATTAAATCGCATGTTGCATACTTATTCACGTGTCAATGCTATAAGGCATTGTATGTTGGCCAAACTAGACGTCAGTCACACACACGCATTTCATATCATATCGGGATCTCGCCCTTGATAAGTAAGAAGAGAGTGAATCCCTCACGCACCAGTATCCTATCTCAACACATTAAAACGAATCATCCCAGTTTTTTCTCTGACTTCAAAATATTATCCTCATCTTCATCTACTTTCGAACTACTTATTAACGAAAGCCTTTTTATTAATAAATTTAAGCCCGTCCTCAACGGGAATATTGGTTCTATTCCACTCTCTTTGTGTTAATGCTTTACGACTATTGTAAGTATAGTATTACTTTCTGTTTCCTCAACCTGATCGTTCATGTCACCATCCGCCTTCTCTCGCCTCTATTTTTTTCTACTTTCTGAACGCTTTCAAATAGACCATCTTACTTGTCATATTGTTTATATATTTCACGGTGATGTTATATACCATCACTCTGATGATGTTGCGTGTGGCGAAAAAATGTTAGTTATTATGTTTTTGCTTCTTATGGTTTTCTTTGGTTTTGACTTATAATCGATATGGCAATATTTCGCGTACTTTGTTGGGTATTACAATCTATCATGATTTCAAGAAAACTGTGGTTTTTAAAATGTCACCAGCTTGACTTTCAACCTTCCTATTAAAATTGTTCTCTTTTGACTCAGAAGATAACCGCCGCTCAGGATGTCGAAACGGTAGTCATTTCCACCAACAGTCTTTCTCAAGACTACACTAACCTGGACGATCAACTTCCACAAACATGTCACGATTCTCCCGGGTTCAAACCATTTACTTTAAAATTGTTCACCTTGAAACTTTCAACAGTGAGCTGCTGAAATTTGATATTTCGTTTACAATAATATAAATCAAAATCGAAGATGACTAGTGGCTGATAATGTAGTTCCATTTAAAAGGGATAACTGAAATATAATGCAACATCCATTTACACCTGTTTCAGAGCGAGGTCCACTTGGTGATGATCAGTTAACTAGGATTCTCAAGAATTCCGCAATAAAAAAATAACTAACCATGGCACTCACTAATAACCTTTGTACATTTTATTTTGGCACAAGCACACAGGATTTTCTTCGCATCAAAGGTCAACTTTAGAGAATCTCGAAGGAACCTCAATCAACATCAAAGTTTTAAAAAAGATATAAATATGTAGCTCGCTTCTTGTGAGGAACTTCCGCTATGATCGTATTAGGCAACTTGAGCTATGAAAGCTAAAACACCACGTTGCATCAATGTTTATTTAACGACAGTAGGTGGAGAAATCTCAGACAAGTTAATCGTACTTTCGATTGATTTGGCAATTGATGTTTTAAATTACAAACAAGTATAATATACAAACTTCAAAATGCCTCGAATTACCTACTTTACAGATGGCAATGTTTATGTTATTCGCATTCTAAATTAAATGTCGCACTGTTGTTCTATTTAAAATTAAAACTTACCACAGGTATAACATGTTGTTTGGCAACGCCCTAGCGAAACTTTAACCAAATAAATTTAAAGTGTCTGGTTCAAAGAGTTAAGGTTAGGTTAGGGGTTAGAAGTAAAGAGTTAGAGGTAAGGAGTTAGAGGTAAGGGGTTAGAGGTAAGGGATTAGGGTTAGATGCTGAAGTAGCTACAAGAAGGGACTACTTTTTACGATGACCAAACAATATTCTGATTATTGTTTGGACACGCTAGGATAAACATCACATCGACCACAGCTGTGATGCAAAGTTTAGTTGGCTGGCTTCCCAAAAATAAAGAAGTGTTTTGGCCCTAATTACCGCTGGCAGATGCCAATGGTTGATATCATAACTTCCTCGTGAGACGCTATTAATTCCTTACATCATTTATCATATACTGCAATTATTTAAACAACTATCGCACGAAACTCCAATAGCACGTACGATGGATGAGCAGCCAGTAATGAACGCTGTTCACGGAAGCATAGTCATGCAAGATGATAGAGCAAAATGTAGAAATGTAGGATGCTGCGTAGGCAGGGTATAAAACAACTTAGAAAGGTAGAAGGTTGGTAATTTGCCGAGTATATGTAGAAAAATTCTGACGTTTCTAGCAAAGACCCTTCTTCAGCGTGTGAAACGTGTCTTGGGAACTCACTCTCTAAAGAAGTGTGTTTGCATGTAATTTTTCCATATATATTAGGTAGTCTACCAACCTTTTAACTTTACACAAAGAGCAAACCTCTAAAAGTAACAACCTTTAATGATTACGGTAGTCTTTTTCGGAAAGGTTTTTGCTGCGTCCTGCTGGAGTACGCAATCGTACGATTTTTAACAAAGAACGCTCATGAAGGAGGCCGCAACAAGAACCAGTATTGAATAAGTATATACATCTACATGTTAATTTGACCTCAATCGACTTTACGAGTCCACAAGGAGTAGTGTTTTACAAAAAAGTGTTCCAGATTTGTGGTATTCCTTTGCAAATACCACGTATGGTATATTCTTTAAATATCACACGTACGGGACTCGATTTATTTAAGAACACTCCGAAGAAAAAGAACTAACCAGAAACGAGAAGCCTACAAAAATCGGGTGAGATGGAATTAACACGCCTATATGCTCTAAAATAAACAATCTTTCACCTGTTTTGCTTTTTAAAAACAACTATGATAGGAAGATTTTTATTACCTGTTCATAACCGATCAAAACCTTGTCCTTCGTGAAATTGGTCGCAAGTTTGTGTGCTACCTCTGTCTGATGTTGTCTCAGGAGCCATCAGACGACACGACCCAAGACCTCTTCCAGCAACCCACGTGACAATGGACACAAATTAGACTGGACAGAAACGAAACGACTGGGACAAGCCTCCACAAGACACGCACGCAAATTGAAGGAAAAATCAGCAATAAATCGACATATAGACGTTCTTACAGTGTACCATCAACTGAAACGCCCAAAACGTCATCTCAACCAACAATCTGATATCAGCGACTAAACCAACGCACGACAAAACGTAGAAGTAAGAAAATCCACTCCTGGGGTGTCCACTGAGGAGTCAACCAATCACAACCTACTACACATGCCAGCAAATCAGAACGCAGTACTCCCTAACGGACCAATCAGACATTCTCGCCGACTCGTTGTCATGTGTAATGGTAATAAGATCAAAGCACGTGGACCAGTTACACTTTTGACGAAGACTTGACGTACCAATTTGAAAGCTCAAGAGAAAATATACAAAATCCGGAGAACAAGGACCATTCAACTTACAAATATATATATATATATATAAAACTTACAAATATGCATATATATATATATGCATATATATATATATATATATGCATATTTATATAATGTAATATATATAATAATATATTATATTAATATAATATATATAATAATATATATGTAATATATATAATGTAATATATAATATAATGTAATAATATATATAATGTAATATATATCGGGTGGCCCAAAAAAAACGTCACTTATTTCAAACTTCACTAGCTCTGGTGTTTCGAAAGGTATAAGAC
>JBAHVQ010221066.1:0-11085 GCA_036872915.1 Nanipora kamurai
CAGCGTGATTGGCCGCCAGTTTGCAGACTCAAGAAGGTCGCCCTTCTTGTACAAAAGCGTTATTGCACCTGAGCGTTTGATTTTGGACAGTTTGCCTAAACGGTAGCACGAGTTGAAAATGTTGACCAAGTCTGGGCCCAATGATCCCCAAAACCGAAGGTAGAATTCAGCTGGAAAACCGTCTACCCCTGGCGACTTATCGGAGGCCATTTGCTTGAGTGCCCCGGTGCACTTATCCTCTGTGAGGTCTCCCTCACACAACTCTCTTTTGGCAGGAGCCAGTTTACGCTCCAGGCTATTCAGGAAGAACGATTGTTCCTCCTCCTCTAGATATTGTGAGGTAAATAGCTTGTGATAAAAATCACGCCAAACGCCAAGCATGTCCTTGGTACTGGTTGCGATCGACCCGTCGAGGCGTCGTACCCCTCAGATCAACCGTTTCTGGCCCTTGACTCGTTCTTGACATAGGAAATATGCCGTAGATGACTCTCCTTCTTCCACCCAGCTGTGGTGTGCACGGAGCTGGGCCCCTCTTGCTTGTGAGAGCAATTCGGCTTGCAACTCCGCTTTCACCGCCTCCAGCAGACCGGGGAGTTGTTCACTGTTATTGATATGCCTTTGAATTTCGGAGACCTTAGTGTTCAACGTGTCGATTTTACGTCGGCTCCCTCAAGATTTCTCCCTCAAAAGTCTCCGGATCAACCTTTTAAGCTGGGCTTTGCCAGCATCCCACCAAGATGAGAGAGTGCTGAAGCGAGAACACTCTCGACGCCATTCTGCCCAAAATTGTTCGATTTCGGTGCAGAATGCCTTATCTTCTAAGAGGGACGTGTTGAACTTCCAAATACCGCTGCCTCGCTCAACCATAAAAGGAAGGTCAATCTCGAGATACACATAAGAGTGATCCGATCAGAAAAAGGGGAAAATCCCCACCGACGAGACGAGCCCAAGATACCGGGATGACATCCAGATCATGTCAATTCTGGAACCTTGTGAGCCATTTGGCCTTCTCCAAGTGAACTCACGAACCTCTGGGTGCTTAGCGCGCCATACGTCACAGAGGTCGCTGGATAACATTAAGTCCCTCAAGGTAGAAGACCAATTGTACGCCCAAGGTGACTTCGGATTACATCCGAAGCGATCCGAGTACGGATCGACAACCGTGTTAAAATCTCCACACAAGAACACGGGTACATCCGGATCTACTATTTGGTGAAAGGATTCGAAAAAGGGTCTCCCTTCTTCCTGGTTATTTGGGCCATAAAGACATACGACCTGGAAGTTTAGGTTCTCCCGAGTGAACTCGACAGAAATCAAACGGCCAGAATCGTCTTTCCAACATCTAACCACCTCAAGACTCGGGTTGTAAAGAATGGCAACACCTGAGCTATGACGGGTCCCAGGGGACGATGCACATTTAAATTTTTTATGATTATTTATATCCAGATTTGAAGGGGCAAACCAATCATTAAGTTCTTTTTCAGTGATGGCGTGAGTTTCCTGGAGACGGACGATGTCCACAGGAAAACAATTGAGCCACTGCACAAAGGTCTGTCGGTTAGCCAGGGCTCGAAGTCCCTGGACGTTTAAAGTAATGATCTTAATTGCCATCTGGTTGTGTTGATTTTGAAACAAATTGAACAAAATTGATACTTGTCATATCATTTGAACTGTCATACTGATGGCGATTAGCATACACATCGAGTAATGAATTGTCGGTACATGATTCACCCTCTTCAACGCGTACAGTGTCACAAAGTCGCCAGGAACCATTTAAACTCACTGGCATCACTTTAAATGATGAGCTATGAAGTCTAAGAGACGTCAAGTGATGCATGGTTCCTTGAGCTGCATAATCTCTTTTACCAGCAGTTTTCATTACAACCTTTTTTAAAGCTCTACGAGTCTTAGCTCTTATTGTCCACATTCTGAACAATAGAATTAGATGCTTGCTTCAAGACGGATGACCTTGGTTCACCTTTAGCTGCATACTTACAGAGATACTCTACACATGCATGATGATCTATAATAACCTGGATATCACAGTCACCTCTCCAACCTTGAAGCTGAATTCTTTGATGATTGTTTACCCTAGGATCATTCCTTTTAGTTACCACTTTAGCTTTGTATTGGGTGGTTTTGTTTTAGTAGAGCAATCGAAAGGGAATTGAAAGCGACATTGGAGCTGTTTATCGTCATTTTTGTGCTTAAGACAATACTTAGTACTGCAAGTCAACATAGTCACTTGTGATCCAGGATAGCTAGTTGAGTCCGAGCTACCATTCCATTATAAGAAAAGTGTTGTCGTTTGGGCACATACTTTGTCATAAGGGAATGGTATGACTCCAAATCTCCAGTGTGATGAAACTCTGGAAGTTTAGCAATATCCTTTACTAGCTTTGCATTTGTGACAACTTCTTCCAAGGCAACATGTGCTGGAGAACTGGCTTTGAGCCATTTTTATGCTCTTCTGATCTTTCCGACTTATCGTAGCATATCCACACTTTCTAATTGTTTTAAATTCTGCTGAGGTCTTCCAATGGTGTTTGCTAGTGATGTGGTACAATAATGATAGCCATTTCTCCCTAAGCATGTCAGCATTCCCGTCACAAGTTGCTGCAGACCACCGCAAATGATTTGACACACTCTGCATGCATCCAGGACAACAACTCTTCACATCCCTTCTTTTTGGCCTTTCTTGATATCCTTCTTGTAAGCCATTTACTCAAGTGCCATACATCAAGTTGGTAGGTAATTTGCGAGTAGTTTGTCCTCATTTTTGTGGTAATAGTTGTGTGGCGATCTGTGGTGAGGCAACGAATAGGAATTTTTTTTTTTGATAATTGAATTCAGCGTCCTTCATATTCCATTGCATTAGAAGATGTTGTCTCCGTAACTTGCACTACGCTGAATTCAATTATCAAATTGTTTTGGGTTTTTTTCGTCCGTAAGGGTACAGGTACCATGTTTTGCCGAATGTCCAGGGCTATCACACCGTCCGTCTTTGTTCATCTGTTTAACAACTTCAGCCTGGGTATTTATCCACTTGTGGTTAATTACTGGGAATAGGGTTGTACTCTGGGTTTTGTAGTAACGGGTAGAGTGGACAAATTGTAAATTGAGGTAATTAGCAAAGTCGGCAATGCGTTTGTATGTGTGACGACTAAATAAAATCGCTGCTGGAATAAGTAGGTTTCCTGCGGCAGTTCCACTGATAGATGGTTGAGATTGCCAGGATACAGTATGTAAATTAATACAAACTGCAGTAATATTTACCATACTTCCTTGATCATTTTGTGTTGTTGCATCAATGGGACCACCACAATTTTGACAGAACCTAAATAACTGAAATAAATGGCTTTCAAACACAATATATATTTTTCTCCATTAGAACACTCATCACCAGAAGCTGAAGGACAATACCTGTAGCTTATAGCTTATACCTGTCCCTACGGTTTTCGACCGTGATTTATACACAAGGGTACAGTACAATGTGGCAATTTGCTTTTAATGTGTAACAATGAAGTTAGTTGCTGTACACCAATGAATATATTTTAAATATTTCCCACAATAAATTTCCCAAGTGTCACCCGCTTATGTCACAAAATTAACTGCTGACCGAATCTGCGTCTGCGCAGGAATGAACAAGATGGCGCCCAAATTTGAATATTTTGCGTACTTTGGGGGGCGATTTCTCCTTAACTACAGATCATTTTCACTCACGTGACCAAAATCTTGACAACCGTTGCTACGCCACCATATTGGTGTACCAAACTGTAAATAAACCCACGTCACATCTTCGCAGTAAGAATGGTATTGTCCTTGATTGTTGGATGTGCGAGCAAAAGTGGTCGAGATAAAGGCATTTATTTTGCTTGAGTACCTTCTGTTGTCTTAAATCAATGAGTAAAGCTGAGGAGCTGTCACGAGAGAGGTGTTTGCGGTGGATTTGACTGAAGAAATTTTGAAGAATGATCGTGTTTGTGGTAGACATTCTGTCTCAGGGCAAGCAGCGAAAAGTTTGGATAAATACAGTGTCGACTGTTTAAACCTTGGCCACGAGAAAAAATTGGATAGCAAAAATCTTGAGCAAGCGTCACAACAAGGACATAGGGCTAACGAAAGGGAAAGGACGTGAAAGGATTAGCAAGAATGACAGAGGCTGCTAGCAGAAGAAATCGGGGCAAAGCAACTGAAGTTAAATGATCCATGGGAAAAATTTTCTGATATTGGCTTTAGCAGTGAACTCCAAGCACTCGTTGAATGAGGTACGCAAACCGAAGACTTTCAATAGTTATTTACTTCCTGCAGCGCCACAAAAACCTTTTGAGGCAGCTGAATTCTATAATGACAACAAGAAGGTCAACTTCTACACTGGACTACCATCACTTGACATTTTGAACACCACTTTTTGTCAAATCAAGCCATTTGTAACTCGCAAGTCGCAAAATCCATCTGCTTTCCAAGAATTTATCATGACATTGATGAAACTCAAACTAAATATGCCTCTTGCATATCTCGCTTATCGATTTAATGTTTCCGTTTCTAGTGCGGATGACTGTCGTGGATGTAAGGATAACATTGACAGATAACTGTGGAATTATGGATAAATTATTACCTGGGGATCTGGTCATGGCTGATCGAGGTTTCACCATTCAAGAATCTCTGATGTTTAAACAAGCTAAACTAGCAATTCCTTCCTTCACTAGTGGCAGAGACCAACTTGATCCGGCGGACGTTGAAAGAACCAGGGGTATTGCTAATGTTCGAATCCACGTGGAACGGGTGATTGGGCTCCTTAGAAGGAAATACACCATACTAGGTGGAACTCTTACAATTGATTATTTGATTTGCAACGGTAATGGAGCTGATCAGGAAGCAAATACTCCCATGATTGATAGAATCATAACTGTGTGCTCGGCTTTAGTGAACCTTTGCCCCGGAATTGTACCCCTTGACTGAAAACTTACAACATTTGATATTTAAATGATGTAGATAATCACTCTGAAACTTTTTCAACCACTCAGGGATTCTATTTTTTGGTTTCGTTAGTGTTTTACTTCCAGATTTTTCCCTACTCCCTTTTCCTAGATGGTTAATGTTATGACTTTGACTGTAAAGGGGCACTACAATTTGTCCTATTCATTATAATTAGATTGTTATAGGCCCAGGCAACAAAATGGCCAGCTCCCAGTTGGCTTGTTAGCTCAGTTGGTAGAGCAATGCACCGGTATTGCAGAGGTCATGGGTTCCAAGAAATACAAGTGGTAGGGAAAAGATTCATGCAACCGCTTTTGAGGCACTGGATCAAATGTGGTCGCATTCAGGTTACATCAAAAGTCACATTACATGGATCTTGTCCATACACAAGGCATGTTGCAAATGCAACCACAAAAACCCCGCAGTCAGATCCATTTGTTTGTTGCTGAACTGGTACACTTATAATTCTGTGCAAGTCCCTTTAGCTCTTATGATATAACTGGTTTAGTGATACTGTCCAGTAACTTGACATCACCAGGAGGGCAGCCAGTCGAGGTCATGCACACCCAGTGATTATTGCCTAGATACAACAGCTGGATAAATTCAGAGGTCACAGTATCAAATTGTCCAACAGGACCAAGTGTTGGTCTTTGAAAACCGTCAATGTTTGGATTGATTTTTCGTAACAGTAGCTGGGCTTTGTGCGTGATTGTGCAGTCGAGCCATTCATCTCTTGAAGCTGAGGTCAAAAGTCTGCTTGACCGAGGCTTTCAAGTGACAGGTGTTTGTTATTCGAGGTAATATTTTTTATCGTTTTTACATAAGTGGCATCCGCTGAAGAAGTTGAGGTAGATTTTGGTTTCATCATAACGCCAGCTTTGCAAGCTGGACAGATCCATGTAGTTTTACTGTTGTTTGGCATATGTTCGAGGTTGATGCATGTCAAATGGAAAGAACTTGCCATTCTGGCAATTAGAGTAGTGGCATTCTAAACGCTTGTCGGTTATGTTAGGTTTCTGTTTACACAAACAAACCAAGTCTAATTTCGGAGCATCTGGTTGAGCTTTATTTTTCTGTCGTTTGGTAGCCCTCTTGAATTCCGGTAGTACCGCAATTTGGGAATACTTATACCCAACACGAGTAATGGAACTGGCCAATTTGACATTTTGGGTTACAGCAGCTTATAGTGTCTTCAGTTGTTGCAGTTCTGCAATAGCAAACTGAGTCAGTTTCTGGTGGTTTCATGTCATGTTGCCTAGTATACCACCTACCAAGCACCTCAGGTAAAATGCATGTCCTCCAAAAACTTGTTAGTTTTTGTACCACAGATGTCCAGTGAGCCATGTCTGGACAAATCCTTTGTTGCATCATCTCTGCCCTCCTATCATGACCAAATGCACAGACTATAAAGTCACTGTACTGTTTCTTGCTGGTAAAGATTTGTTGTTGGCACTGATAAAAATACTGGTGAGTTTTCTTCAGGTTGAAGCTACCACTACTTTCCTTTTCCAGACACGAAGATGGTTTTAACACGGAACTCTCATAGTCACAGTTGTCAACACACAGGGGGCATTTTGCTTCCCCACAACCCTCCCCGCAACAGTCACATGAACACAAGAAGTCAGGAAAACCATGTATCCATGGATACTCTATTTATAATCAGCCCACATTTAACTATTTTAAAGTTGACAAGTTTCTCTGTCATTGCATTTTCATAGGCATTTGTTGCATCCTGTTCATGTTTACAGCGGTGACGGACTGCGTCAGTGTTGAGCTTGTTCAATTCAGGATAACAAATTGATTGAAAAAAGGACTGAAAGGGTAGGGCAGGATTTGTTTGGCATGCTGCTTTACTCCAGGAGACTCCAATCCTGCCAGCTCTATGTTTAAAAAAGTTGTTTCCCTTCGCCTGGCTTATGGTGTCTCTCTCCACTTGATCAATTTGCTCCCTGGATATTTCAATCTTGACATCATTACAAACCTTCAATAGTTCTGGATATGTTAGTTCAAGATACTTTTTATTAAAAAAGATCTTTTATTGTCGGGACTGTGCAAATTCAGGAATTAGGCTAAGTGCAATTGGTTTACTTTCACTACATTTGCTAAGTTCCACATAAAAGGCATTCATCTCCGCTTGTGTGGGTACTGGAATTTTCTTTGCAGCACCAACAGCGTTTGGAGAATCAGATGGACAGGAATTCAAAACACCAGGTTGAAGGTTAGATATCTTTGAATCTAAGTCAGCTTTCATTTTCTTAGCAGAGGTAAAGTTTATATCCCTGACCCTTGCATACTCCACATGATCCACGCAGGTGGGAAGAAGCCACGAGCATTTAACTTGCATGCACGAGAGTTTGCCATTTGTCTTCGTCCACGCTTCTAAGTAAAACAAAACACTAGCAACATGTGAACAAGATTCTGCTAGCCCGGCTTTACAACCAAGACAATGGGCGGATAAAACTGTTGCTTCTCTTTTTGTGATAATCCAGATGGTAATCAAAGAGTCATTCATCCTCTGTGAATGTCTTACTTTCGCTAAAACAACAAACTTGTCTGCGACAACTTGGCCTTTGACGCTTGTAACAAATGCTGAGACCATTTGATTATAGGCTTTGAGGCTTCGGAAAGCCTTAAACTGTTGCTGAGTGTAGAAGCTTGTCTCCAACACCAGATAGAATAAAAGATCTGTGGATTCCACTGGAGGCAAGCAGTCTGGTTCAAAATTCCTCCCCTCGATGAGAACGGGATCGATTCCAATTGCCGAAATTTTGTCCAAATAACGCTGCTTAACTCGTGGTTCCAGCTTCTTGGCATACTCAGAAATAGGAATAGAGTTAGGGCCATCGGTATTTTTACCAGACTTCGCTTCAGTCGCTGAATTATTAATTTTACAGGCAGAAATATGTAGATGTGACTCACATTTGCATGCTATCAACTACGATTACACAATCGAAAGCGGTAGACCAATATGGCGGCCGAAAATTATGTGACGTCACGTGAAAACGATCTATGAACATTTGGACCAAAATATTCCAGGGAGAATCTCATAACATGTGATCTTTTATCTAAACCTAACTTGTGTTGGGACCGAGGTTCCCCTTTAAATGGTTATCTAGATCTATGCTTTTGCCAAGTTTTTGTTCTTGAAAAACCACATGGTTTGATGAGCCATTTTCACTTGCTGCTGGTATTGCTGGTGAAAAATTTTCATCATCAGTTGAATCACTTGAACTTTCAGTTTCCAACATTACTTGCAAATATCTTTAGGCTTTGTCATCAGATAGAGACGAGGGCGTTGCAATTTATGGATGTTGAGTTATGATTGAAGTGCGAAATTACACTGAGTTCCATCTGGAAGTGTCAATAAGTCAATAATGGTACAATGAAAGTTCCCCAAATTAACTGTCATTGAGGAGATATCTCCATATGGAGACTGCCCTTTAGGAAAAAATAGATCTTTACATACTGATAATATCATCTTTGAAGCTGCTTGCACGTACAGTAGCATGTCTGGTTCCTCCACCTTTCCGAGCACAAACTGCAATATACCGATTTGCATTTTTGTCAAAATGCAATCATCCAATTAAAATCTGCTGACATCTTTCTTTAGTTTTTAGCTTTGAAGATAATTCTGATGGCTTTGATGAATTTTACTTTGTGGAGATTTGTTTACCCATTATTAGTTCAATAAGGCCCTTTTTTTTTCTCTTCCCTATTGTCCACTGATTTTTTTGATTTACAAAATGCTTGAACGGCAAGTATGTCACCTTCACAGTGGCGAGGCCAGCGGTCATGCAGGCCATGCACTGCATGACTAAAACTTTCCTCAAAAATGTTTAAAAATAGTTCTATAATATTTTAAAAATAGAATTACACTTTCTCTTTGTATTTCTATCTTTCCTTCATCAAATTTAACAAATCAGTTGTCTTTTGTACGTGATAATACACGATATGTTCGCCGTTATAATGTATTATTGCTTTTACTTTGTTGTTGCCTTGGCAACAAAGTAGACCCTGCATAGTTTCGTCTATTTCGACAGCATGACCGATTGCGTATTACGCGTGGAACACGCTACAGGTTTGCATGTTCTACGTCTTTTGGTCATGCAGTTTCAGAATTGCATGACCAGCTATAATATTCTATTTAACCTGTTGTGGCTTCTGATTGGTTTATGATGTTTTGCACATGCCCAGTGCAGTTGTTTTTATGCCTCGGTCATGCAATTGTCCATTTGCATGACTTAGCAGGCAATGCAACCTGATTACGACCTTTCTGGCCCTTAGCTTTCTGCCTGAGTGAGCAAAGTTTTTGAGGCTATCATACAAACAGAAAGAATTTTTGTTAAAAATGGCTTCTCGGGGCAAAGTAGGTATAATACCCGAATTATTGAAAAAATCTTTTTCTGCTCGGACAAGTGCCGAGCAGAATGTTATTAAGCAACGGCCAACGTCAGATCTTTCAGCAAACGCGAATAGAAAAGGTTTTCAAACATCCTGGTATTCAAAGAAAGAATGGCTTTGTGGTTGCATTTCTTCTTCCAAATTGTTTTGCTGCCAATGCCTTTTGTTTTGCCCTGGTACTTCTGCAACCTGGACAAAAACTGGTTACAGGAATATGCGGGGTTTTCTCTCGGACTGCAAAAAGCATGACAAGGCGAAATCACACGAGCGCCTTTAGAACCTGGAAAACGTTTGCCGCTTGTGAGGCTCGTGAACAGGGGTTTGATGTGATGATTTTGCAGGCAAGAAGGGAGAAAATCCTGCGCCACAACGAGGAGGTGAGTCAGAACAGAGAAATATTAAAAATCATTACAAATGCTGTTCTCTATTTAGGCAAACAAGAGCTGTCATTTAGGGGCCATGATGAATCAAGTGACAGCTTGAATGAAGGCAATTATAGGGAATTCCTTGAATATCTTGCTGAACTTGATTCTGTCTTTGAACAACGTTTGCATGGGCGATTAGCTGAGACTGAGGGTGGTGGGGATGATCGTTTTACTGGTGTATCTTCTGATACCCAAAATGACCTTATTCATTGTCTTGATGAAGTAATTGAAGATCACATTTCACGTGAAATTAATAACTGCACTTTCTTCAGTGTTCAAGTTGATGAAACAACAGATGTCTCAACAAAAGAGCAGTTGAATATAATTGTTTGATTAGACAGTGGCAGTGATATTGTTGAAAGGCTTCTAAAATTTGTTGATTTAAGTACCGATAGAACTGCTCCACTTTGGTTGGGTTATTAATAGTATTTTAGATCAGCATATTGGTACTACTCACACCAATCTAATTATGCAAACCTATGATGGTGCTTCAGTCATGTCTGGTCATATCAGTGGTATCCAGACTCTAATGCGTCAACAGTATCCTTTTGCTTACTTTGTACACCGTGCAGCCCATAGATTAAATCCTGTTTTAAGTCAGGCTGCATCGTCTATTTCTTCCGTCAAGGTATTTTTTGCTAATGGTGGTGCTTCTAGTACATTTTCGACTAGTATCCCACATATTCCACAAGTCCTTCCCTCAATTCGAAATGATGATGAATTTGATGAGACCTTTCAGAAAGCTGTGAACATGGTAGGCCCCCCTCTTGTTAAAGCTGATCAGAAGGTTAACTATGAGCAATTGTATTTTCAAGCTATAGACACAATTGTAGGAATGTTGACTGAAAGGTTCCAAGATAGCGAAAGCTTTGGGTTTCTAGATCTTGTCAGTCCCAAGCTCTTCAGGAGTTGGGAAGGGAAGGTATCATCAGATAAAATTTACCTTCTCAAGAAAAGGTATGGAGCTCTATTTGACATTCCTATGCTTGAAACTCAACTAACGTTTGTTTACAGGGATACCGATTTTCTGAGTTTAATCTTCAGTCTAGTTTACCAGAAGTTGTCAAGTTACCGAAGATGAATGGTGTGTTTTCGCTGACTGGTGCTTCAGTAGAAAGGTCCTTTTCTTGTTTAAAGGTGACATGACATGATTTTTATTTTTTTATATTCTTTAGCTTAAATTATATTTTTACACAAAAGAACCTTGTTACGACTTATTTCTGACATTTTTTCTTTTTTTTCGTCGCAAAAACACTGTAAAGTAATGATTTTTAATGGA
>JBAHVQ010221087.1:0-11084 GCA_036872915.1 Nanipora kamurai
AACTTTGTGAAATTTGAACCAAATGCGGTTCTTTTAGTTCATCTCCTAGACCAATGTCTAAACTATAAGATATGAAACTTTGGTAATTGTACCTAAAATATTCGTTCAGATATCCTGCAGTTATCTGGCTATTTTCATAAAGCGAGAAAAACGATCTCAAAAGATTTTAATGAGATAATTCCCTAGGGCGACGTCAATTGTGTAAAACCGATTAGCAATTGTCATTGCGCGCGTTCCTTTGTCCAAATTTGAATATCAGTTTGAGAATATGAACAGTTTTCTTGGCTACAGAATGTGATTTTAGACAAAAAATGATACAGGCGGTATCTAGAAAGGTTTAGGATTGTATCTCAATAATATGAAAAAATAATGACTTTTGGTAAAATTCGATTTTTTTTTCCTGTAAGACCACCTTAAAGCAAAACTACTCATTTCGAGCTACATTTTCAAGTCGTATCCAAATGGGTACCCGTTTTTATACTATTGGCAACGTTCGCTGCGATGAGCTCAACGTATTTCGGTGGAAGTTTAATGTTTAAGGTTTTATTTAAAGCCTTTGTGCCTAATTATCGAATCTGATTTCACGTGGAGCAATAAATTACTCAACGTTTCATCCCAGACTAAAACCTTCGAAGTCGTGTGGAATGCTTTCGCCAAAGAGAAGACGTACTAGAACTACCAAACCAATCTTTAGGACACATTTCACTATCAAACTTAGATAAAATTGAAAGAAATCAAAATCTGCGGGGAACTCTGTGTCCGATGGTTAAATTTACCGACTGACTGATCGATGGACGGTAGATATCGCAGGAATATCACGATATACGACACATGGTTTTACATTAATTGATGAACATCGTTCAATATGTTGACTAAACTGTATGTTGAGCGATTGCCTTTGCTTAAATAACATCTCACAAGTCACACTAAGTCTAATAATTCTACAAAATGAAGTCTTGTGCAAGGATACGACACTGTCTTACAACCTTGTGATTCACTCTTGCTTGACTAAACGGAGACTCGAACAACCGCACGAAAATTTGTTAAAGAAAAATATTCTGTGAGAAGGTTCATGCTACGTACGCTGGTGGGGCTGTACTTGGAAGACCAGCCATTCCTCTTGTTGCCGCCGTTGTCCCTCGCCCATCTTGAATAAGCTGCTCGTGGTCTTCGACCATGAGAGGCACTGCATCAGAGGTTCTGACAACCCTCGTGTTATGAGGCACTACCATACCTGGCGTTCTTACGCGGCGACGACGACAATAGCGAATCAAGGCAACTGACGCCACAACTGTGATTATGACCACAAGACCGGTTACGGCTAGAGCAATTATCGTCGTCTTCTCCAGTCCACAACCGGATTTGGATTCCTGGCATGTGCCGTTCGTACAACAGGCGGTGCCACAGTCGTCGTGGACAGAGCATGTCATGTTCACACAACTGTCTTGACAGTACATGTCATTCTCCTCCCCACAGCATTGCTTGTCGCATAACGCGTAGGTCAATTTGTATCGACATCTTCTCGACTCGACCAAAGCGAGGGCAGCAAATAAAGCCAAAACGACAAACACTAATCTGCTCATAACTGGTTAATGTTATTCTCCAACGCTTTCGGTGATCTTGAACCTCTTAATCTCGGCTTTCTTGCTGACGCTGTAGAATGAATATTATAATGAGTCGTAATGTGCTTTTTCAGCACTTATTAATCAGATATGAGTACCACGAGAAGGCGTTCGGGAAGTTTAACGTAAAGTTTTCATTGGTTCGTTGGTTGTCACTAGTTGCGTCAGAATGATTTGGTCGATTACTTTCACTTGAAAGGTCGAACGCGGGTGGGAGGGAATTCTGTAAAGTGTATCAACAGGAATGACCTGTGGAGATAGAAGTAATGATTTAGTTATGTAGTCACTTCCTGATATTCAAGAGCTTGAAGGAACAGGGGTGATTGAGTCACCGTTTCAGTCCTTTTTCTAAATCCGACGTCACTTCTGCTCGATCTTAGAAGTCAGCTAAGTTCACCGCAGACTCGCTGATTAGAAGAGATACCATGACCTCTCCAGGGATTTTTAAGTTATTTATCACCGTTGTATGGATGAAAAAATTCCATTAAGAGGAACACTGCCCAAATTGAAAAACATCTGTTCATCAAATCTTCTGGTTGCTTACGAGACACGATAACATCGTTTCCTTCAGCTCTCCGTTAATAAAAGGATGAACTTATCACCACTCATAAGTATAAGGTATTGCACAACGAAAAATAGAAATAGATGGACTACGTCCTCTGTCAGAATATAAAGTTTACTTGTAAAACAGAATGTTTCAAAGACATTGCGAAGCCTGGGAGCCTTAAAGCAGAGTTACACTTCAATTCCTCGTGAAACTAGTCTCGCAACGGCTGAATTTGTTGGATTGCAGTTGTTTGGGTATTAGCGTTACACTTTGCAAGGTTTTTTGCAACTTGTCTCTCAATTCTCTGACCCTGGAGATGAAAACACTGGGGACGAAACTTGAAAACGTATTTTTATTGACTGATCAAACAAAACATTGCGAGACAAGTTGCAAGAGGGGTGTTACGCAGAGCAATGTTTCAAAAATCTGTTGAGGCTTTGCCGCAATCGTTGAGAAATGTAGAACTTGATTCTACTTCCTTCAATGCCAGACTTGATGATTGCAGGGTATGTTTCACACGTGATTTCTCGTGCAATTTGCATCACAACAAAATTGCGAGAGAAGTTGCACACAAAATTGCATAGTGTTGACACCGCTGTTATGTAATTAGGGAGCCTAACGCATAATCAAGGAACCTGTTATAATTTTCAACTCTGCTCAGTATGTTTTGAAGTATTTTATTTAAGTCAAACAATCGACCATTTAGGTCTCTGCTATACTTTGCTCTAACTATTCTTGGCTCCAAAAACTGTTTTTCACATAGTTTGTCTTCAATCACCTCGGCTACAGCTCCATCTACTGTATATTTAGCAGAGCCTAACTAGTGAATGCAGTCTTTAGTATGTCCTGTCAAATAACCCAAATACAATTAAAAGTAAAATAAGAATTAAGTATAAATAGCAAATTGCCCGTTGAAGCTAAAACGGCTTTTAAGTTTGGTTTTAAGAGTAAGCAACGGATTTTCCCAATTGTTCCATGTATAAATATATTTTCTTTTTCACTTAATAGAAAGTTTAGGAAAAAGAAGTCAGTTATTTCTGTGATGTCTTTTATATTTATCAATCAAACTGTTATTCTTAAATGAAAGATGAACATCTATTTTCTTCGTATTTGAAACGTAGGCGGAAGATATTTGCCATTAGCAGCAGGATATTTGTCATACAATCAATAATATTACAATGTGTAGCAGACATCCTGCTGGTTTAAATTCGTCTCAAGAAATGTTACTGGTCAGTATGGTCTGAAAGGATGCTCTCACTAGCTTATTAATGAACTGAAAGTCGTGCTTGACGTGGCATGTTTTCGTCATTACCGAAGAACGATGTCGAAGATGTCTCTCTCTTACCTTGTGGTTACTTCTGTGTTTCTGGTGGTGACAGTAGCAGAAGGAAAACAGTGTAAAGCGATAAAAGACAGGTTCTGCTGGCATTATAGGCAATATTGCTGTGGTTTTAGTAGTTGGGCTAGTTGTTCTGACAGCTGCATTGGATTCCGCTGTCGATATAACCGTCACTGCGGCCATGGACGTTGCAAAAATGGAGTGTGTGGATATGAATTGGGACTGCCAACAACAGACTTAACCAGTCCACGCACCAGTCCAAGAGACTCAACTAGTTCTTGGACTTGTAACAGTCATCATGAGTGCAAACCCGGGTATATTTGTGTTGAAGGGATTTGCAGATACGTTATCTTCTGGACGCCAGCAATGACGAATACACGTCGGACACGCGATCGAACCTCCTCGTCTATCTTCGGCGCTACAAAGATCATCGGGACCGTTTCAGCCTGTCTGGTTCTAACACTGGTCGTGATAGCTTCAGTTCTACTTGGTCGTTACAGACGTAGGCATCGTCAGCCGAGTGGCCGTGTTCGTGCAACGACAAGAGACTTCTTACCCGCGACAGAGTTTGTTCAGACCAACAACAATTGTCGTACCGAAATTTTGGCCAATCCAGCAATAGTCACCAGAGAACCACCACCTTATAAAATGCAAGCAGATTCAGGCGTGCCTCCTCCTTCATATGAATCTATCGCGAGCAGAGGTTAATCCTTTCCAGTTGAACGTCGCTGGACACAAATCCCATTGATGTTAAAAGGAATCTAAATCAGGTGACATGATTGTAACGTGGTGAGCTACGTGTAAAGTTCGTCTAAAAAGCATTACGTGTATTCTAGAATCGGGAAACATTTTACATTTTATATACCTACAAGATAACTTGCACCTTATCAGAACTGTATGACGTAATAAACAGGGGAAGTTAAATGAGAGAACTCATGAAAAGTCCAAAATACACAAGTGTCTGACCTTACGTAATTTCCTTCGACGACATTTTGGAGCGCGTGTCCTTCAGCTCGGAGCTGCAGAAGGATTGACTGCATGAAACGTCGCCGAAGTAAAAACATAACTACCTCCAGCTACTTAAGTATTTTTTGACCTCTACTAAGTCCTATCATCCTCCGTTTGTGTATACTATTGTTACTATGTTAGAACTACTGTTAGTGTATTCCTGTCTGTAGCACTCGGTGAAATTTTATGCATGAAAATAAACTGAAGAGTGAACGAATAAAAAGCTCAGCACGTGTAATCACGGGGAGGAAAAAGCAACATCGGAGAGAAGGTGCAGTTCCTAAGCTGACCGGGAAAACATGAACGTGCAGAAAGCCTTGGAACACTTAGGAAAACGCACAGGAGAAGTAAACTTAAAGAAGGATATTCAGTGGTTGGAACCTCAGTGAGTAACTGCTCACAGGACCTTTGATGAAATCCTGGAGGTTATCAAATGGTTTCATGCTTGGAATTTTGATGACTTAACAGTGTGGAATTTTAGTCGTTGCGAGTATATCCTTGTTGAGGGATTACCTTAAGACTTACAAGGAGACCTCATATGGACAATTAGAAGATTTGTAATATTTTTTTTATACATAGAAATTTATAATAAAGTAAAGGAAATTGAAACGCTACATGAACCAGGGAAGATTTGTCACTCCGTTGCTTATCGTAAAACGTTAAACTGAAAGTAACTCATCTGGCCTACCGCTCCCTGAGCAGCCAAGTGCCTAATAATGTATAAAAGTAGAGTGCTGCATGTGCAGTTTTGTACAACTTCTAAAAAACAAAAATGTTGGGAAACTGCCTGAACTTAAATCTCGAAAAACTGACGTTCCGAGCGAAGACCCTTCGTCGGAGTGAAACGTAAAATGACATGAAAACTAGGTGATGTTTTTATAGGAAGAAAAAAACATGTGACAAAAAGATGACCAACAAATAGTTTCTCATTGATTTTTAAATCCTATTGTTCATGTTTTTGCAATGGATATTTTTCTGAGGGATGTCAGATAAGGGATACTTATGAGGACTTATTGGTGATTATTGTTTCTTGAAAAGAGCCTACACAGTAACACAAGGAGGTGTGCCGTTCATATGTGCCGACGGACCCGGAACCATTCTAGAGTGGGTGAAAGTTTTATATCTAAAAGCATCATTTCTGATACATAATGGACTTCAGTTATGAAGGACAAAGAAGAGGAAATCAAAAGTTTATGCGCTTGGGTTAGTTACTGCTACTTTGCCAAGGGCATTTCTGCATTATGAACTCTAGTTACACTTAAGAGAACGATGTAAAAATGTAGGCTGCTGCGTAGGCAGTATACAAAACAGCGCAGAAATTAAAAAATTGGTGCACTGCCGAATTTATGTAGAACAAGACGCCTGCTCAGGCGTTTACTTGGGCTACTGAAAGCGACTTGGGCTTCATCACTTCAGCGCAAAACTCTCGGCAAAACTCGTCAACTATTCAGATGGAGTTTTAGTATGTTTCACCTGCTTGATTGATATTCGTGAAACCCACGCGAGAAACGATCCTAACAAGAATTTCATTGGTTCAAAGACTTCGTGGCGGCCACGCGTGATTTTTGTAAACTCGCGACATGACGAAAAAAATTTCGAGCCCGAGTAAAAATTCTGACGTTTCGAGCAAAGGCCCTTCTTCAGAGAGTGTTCTGAAGAAGGGCCTTCGCTCAAAACGTCAGAACGTTTTACATAAAATTCGGCAGTCTACGAACCTTTTAACTTTCTACGCTATAGTTACGCTTAGCTTGGATGTATAAAATAATACCATTTTACGAATTTTTAATTGAAAAGCATCGAGTTCAGGCGCCCATTTAGGATTTTATAACGAGTGGAGTCTCAAGTGTTCTAGGGAATTCTTGGGGATATTTTCGAATTCTTAAACCACTCAAACGCAATTTAAGGTAATTTCATACGGGACGATTCTTCGTCCAGTGTAACATCACCTTACCATCGATTCAGCAATGTTGCAGGGATCTGAGGCCAGTTCAAAGTTGTGCAACAAACTTGACGCAACAAAGTTGCATTAGCCCCGCGTACACGTATCGATTTTCTCTGCAACATTGTTGCGTTTAAGAGGTAAAAGTCGTTGAGTGTAACACCACCTTTACACAGAAATATGACGCTCTATAAAGTAGATTTCGTCTTTGTATTTTTATAGCATACAGAATTGTAATGGTATTATGGGTGAAAATGTCTTTCTTTCGTATTCAGATGGTTTGAGTAGCTTGTCGTAAGTAATAAGCTTGTCTAAACCAGTGAGTGAATAGTTACAGAAGAAAGAAACGTAAATATTTCTGGATAAGGTAATTGAAAACAAATTTCACGGTGAATTTTAAGGAATTTTCTAATATTTAATTACGAACAAAGGTTTCGAAGGTACGAAATTGAAAGCATCGTTTTTCGAACTCTTACCTCACAGAGTAACTAAGAACAGCCTATTTTCCAACGACCATAACTTGCACAATTTCTCGTCCACTTCATCGTTCTTTGTTTTCCTCTCATCTCTCTTGTCTTGCGTGAATTCTATCCCCATTCTTTCCTCCTTTATTAGATCTGTGTTATTTTGTATTTATCTTCATTTTCCCTTTTTCTCCCTTTTTCTCATTTCTTGGTTTTCATTTCAACTTTTTTAGTTCTTCCTTTTTTCTTTATTTCTTCCTCGTACTTTTTCCATACCTTTTCCTGTATTTCTCTATTTTACCAACATAAAAATATCTCTCGATAAAACTTTAAAAAGAACGGTAGTAACCCGCTGTCAGTCACGCCTCTGATAGTCCATGAGCCAAGCCACATTTCCTGTACCAAATCCGGGAGTTGGTATTGTAACCTCTGGAAAGGACAGCTCCATTACATGGGGAGAATTCTTATATTTTAGAATTGTATCATTTGGACTGTCAAATTCATTCACATTTCATGAGCTACAACTTGTTAGAATTACATGTTTTAGGACTCTCTCGTCACCTAGCCCGTTTCAATACTCTGAGTAACTATGGCTAGGGATCAAGAGGCAGAAACCACCTGGTCTATGTGTGACGCTTAATAAATAATGAAACACATAACTTGGCAGGGTTATCATTTATAAACATAAAGCAGACACATTGAGAGTCACAAAAATATTAATAACTTTTGTCCGCATATATATTACGAATTTTGGAGTCTCGGCCCTTGGACTATGAACCAAAGAGTTAAACTGGACAACACTCTTCTCACTTGTAACGAAGCTCTAAACAGACAACCACAAAGTGTACATAAATCGTGTTCTTTGGTAGATTTGAGATGAACTCTTGAGTTTCTGTGTTTTGTCGACAATTCGAACGTTGTGCTGCTGCACTGGGGATTGATCCTGTCCGATTTCATGGATAAGCTCCCTTGGTAGAGAACGAACTGGTCATTTTTTATATAGCTCAAACTACTGAAGCAAGAATTGTCCCAAACGGGATAGGGACGTATTGTTTTGATACAGCAACTGCCTTTGTCATTTCCATCTTTAAATTTGCAATAACAAATGTAAATTAGAAGTTGACGAAGGCAGTTGTTACAGAAATTACTTTGTTTGCTTTATTTACCAAATCTTTGACAAATTAACTAGACATGTACTTATTTCCATTTTTCAACATGGTATCACTGTTTTCAGCTAATTTTGTAATTCTTAATTCTACTTTATACTTTGTTAATTTTATATAGTTCTTTAGCAGCTGTATTTTCTATAACATTTCGGTGATATGAGCTCCCTATCAAAAGATTGTTGTTATTATTGCTGTTGGTATTATTAAAAATACAGTCTTTCAATTGACATGGATAAAGCCATCGTAATAGCATATCTCGTACGCATGGAGATTAAATGATTGCGAAATTAACGAAGTTGAAATAAAATGAAACAAAATCGTCTGGGACACCTTGCTGCCAAATAGAAAAGTGGTTTTGAACGAAAGTCCAGGAATCTAGGATTGTATGTAAAATAAAAACAACAGCTTGTAGTGAATTCATTAGTGTACTACAAGTAATTCTCTGTAGCAACTCATCCGTCAAATGTAAATCAAGTGTCAAAGCTATCTTCGATTTTATTTTTAAATGGACCTGGCTGTTTGCTCATGAAGAGGGAGTATTTCTGACGTTTTAAACTTGTTAATGAAAGATGGTTACTTTCTCAACTGTGTGTCTTGTCGTTCTTGGTCACTTTGTGGTGATGGTTGAATCAATAGGAAATAAATTGTTCATTCAAAGTCGATGTGAAGGGACGTGGCGTACTAGTCAAGCCAATGTCACCTGTGCTGACATTTACGTGAAATTATCCGGTGACAAGGAAATCAGCTGCAACGAGGTTTCTTGTTACGACAACAAATGGTATATCGTTTCTCCAAAACCATTCCATCCAGTACCATCTAGCTCTGCGGCATCTTCGCTTTTTACCCACAGCGCGTTAGCAATGATTATAGCCTTTCCTTTTACAATGGTTTTAGTCATCACTGCAGTGGTGATTTTCTGTTGCTGTAAACGATTTCAAGCTAATCAGTTTCAAGTCACGGAAATTCACCAAACGAACACAGATGCGACGACATCTTTTGCTCAGATAAACGACCCTGCAGAAAGGATAGTGATCAGCTCAGCGGAGAACCACCCGATGCTACCCCCGTATCAGTTACATGCAAATCCTGGGATACCGCCTCCACCATATGACCTTCATTTAGTTAGCTCGTCAAACTAGATTTTGGATATACAGTCAGGCGAACTTTGCTGTTGTTGTTGTTATTGCTGTTGCTGCTGTTGTTGTATGTTCTTACTGTTGCTGTTATTGTTGTGGCCATGTTCACTCTGGTTGCAATTCACGGTCAGGTTGTATAAAGCTCTTAATCACGTTTTAATCACCTGTCGGTGATTAAAATGTCGTTGAATTCTCAAACACTGAACCTCGTTGACTTAAAATTAAGCACTAGTCATGATTTGAGTTAATCACCTTTTTATACTACTGACCCTTGAACGTTAAACATAATGTTGCCACAGGATCTTTTCACTGGGTGTTTTTGTTCACGAGTTATTTGTTGTTTAAAGAATATAAAAATCTCAATTTTCAATCATAAAATGAGTCACAATGTTATGAACGTAGATCTACATAAGTGTAAATGTGTTTAAGTATTAGATTCCAACAGCTGAAATAGATTTGTTTGAGTTTTCTGATTCTACGAGACCAATGATAAGATGAACATATTGCCAGGAGACATTTTGGCATCCAGTGCAATAGATGCTTCTTGTAAAGCTAGATTAGTTAGTAATTTTTGAAATTTAGAATTGAAATTACATGTTTAAATTTCATGATAGGTACTGCGATATCGTAAGATTATTCCGCCTTGATTAAGAGACGTGAATCGTGTAAGTTTCAGTGAACATTCAAAAGTTGATAAACAAATAAAAATTTTTAAAAAACAACCCAACAGGTTGTTGGGGAGAGTCACTGAATTCGAAGTCGGGTAATCTATGACGCATATTCAAAACCAGAGCCAAACAACTGTACCGCCAAAGTCCAAACTCGAATAAAGCACCACAGGTAGCTTCAGCAACAACATTGTTTCAAAAGGTACCCAGTTGTTTGTTTCTGAATGACGATTGTTACCTCATGTCATAACTTATAAAAAGAACGATTGTTCTTTCGTTCGTCTTTAAATTCCTGGTCGACTGTGTTGTTCTTTTTACTCATATTATAAGATTATTTCGCATAAATTAAATGTAGAAGAAGATCTTGTAACTTTTGACCATTTGAATAGTTGAAAAGAAAAAATAATTTAACAAACAACCGATAAAGGACAGTTGGTTACCATATGGAAAATAAGTTTTCACAATGCTCTAATCTCTTCACCAAACATCTCATAAATATAACTATCGAGCAGCACTGAAGTCGTGAATTCATGACGTGTATTCAAAGTGCACTACAACTCAACTGTCAAACTCTAACGAAGCACCACATTTACCGTCATCAACAGTGTTTAGAACTGAGATGTCCAGTTCTTTGTTTCCGAATGATTATTGTTGCTTCATGTCGCCACGTATATAAGAAGAACGATGTTTAAATTCTTGGTTGACTGTACTGTTCTTTTTGTTCATTTAATGGGATGTTTTGATCAAGAATGCGAAAATTGTCAGTGGGAGGTTGTTTCAGCAATTGATGTGGCATCGGTCCCTTAACTTGCACTTGAACTGACAGTTGCTCTGGTCCAGTGGGGCTTAATGACAACAAATCAAAAGATTGCCATAATACGTGATCAAAAATGTTGTTACGAAGGTAAATGGTTTTTCCGTCCACCGACTTTTCGTCCTGCAGCGCATTGTACCAATGTTTCGTTTCTTTATCACCAATTTCCTAAAATAAATTGTTGTGATTTAATTCTATTTCAGAATCATCCTCAGGGTAATATGAAATGATAAATTCACATTAAAAAAAAAGCGGCGGACCGGCTTCCCGAAGGTGCGAGTTCAAATCCCGCTCGAGTCAACTTTTTAATGTGAATTTATCATTTCATATTACCCTGAGGATGATTCTGAAATAGAATTGAAACACTGCACATCCTCACGG
>JBAHVQ010221098.1:0-11084 GCA_036872915.1 Nanipora kamurai
AATGTTTGAAAATAACCCGGAAAATTACTTTTTTGTTAAACAGGGGGGTGGGCGCTTGCTCGAAGATGGGCGCTTACCCGGTCAACTATGGTAATACAAAATAAAATACATGTATATCCTATAAAAATTTTAAAATTCATCAACACTAGTTACAGAAGTTGATAATTAATTTGTCATAAAATATTCCTTTAATGCCCTTCTAAATAGCATGAAACAGTCAATTTCTCTGATATTACAGATATTATCTGAGTAGAGGCAGAATGGCATTGTTGCCTCAAAAAAACATCACAACTTTGTTTTTCAATGATCAAAGCAGGGTCTGAAATTAACATTTTTGAATTGGCTCCTACTGGGGATAAAAATAGTCACCAGATTGCTAATTGTGGTCACCATTTGTTCAGGTTTTTACTGTAAAACATGACAGAGAGAATTTTTTGGACATTTTTGTCATCAGAACATCCAAGTTTAAAACAACGACAGAAGCTAGAGAGAGCTACAACCCTTATTGACTTAATCGAAACATGATAGAGTATTTTCAGGTTTTTGATCAACTAATTCATAGTAAAATTTAGGCATAGAAATCTTTTTCCCCCTGCTTTATTGATCAATTCAATACTTTCTTTTCTTTTCTAACTGTCACAGAGTCGCAAGTTACCTTGAACAGATTTCTTGGCAGCTTTTTCATTTCCCCAAATAAATCCACAAAGATTGCAGCATGCTTACAAACAAAATATTGCCTAAATGAATGTTCATGGCAAAAAAAATTGATGGTTTTGTGGGCTTGCAATGCATGATCACAGGCTGTTGTGGAGGTAGATAAATGCAGAACTTTATTTAGGTTTTTTTCCAAAAAAAATTAGCAGAATAAAATGTAAGTCATCTGTTAGTGAATGGCTCAGAATTATATTCAATAATTGTTTTCTTTCTTGCCTGGCAATACAATTAAATTTGTCTTGCTGTATTACCAGCATGAGAAAATAAATAACACATGTATCCAGGCCTTGACTCTGCAATGATTACCAAAGATATTAAATTACACATCCATGGTTTAAATAGGAAGTGCAATGTTTATTTTAGGCTACAATGAAAATTGTTTCAACAAAAACTGAAAATGCGTGGTGCATTTTCAACTGAATGTGGCATTTCATGCATGTGACAAATAGCATGCACAGTTATAAGCTTATGTGTGTGGCAATGTGTGATTGCATGCGTCAAACAAAAAGGACTGCATTAGTGACCAGGAAGGCATAATCATGGACCCTACAAAGATGGGCAAATTTTGATTAAGTACAGACAAGATTGAAGAACATCATGAAGGATTATTTGTAAATCATGCTTAGCTTTTGGCCTGTTGCCTGAGGTTGTCTTCAGAGCAATTAACCATGCACCATACTGTGCATGTTAGCTGGCATCATAACAGGGCTTGTGATATTTTGTGAAAAAAAAAGTGAAAATTTCATAGCAGGTCAAGGCAATTCCTTCTGGTTCTTGTGTTTTAACAGTGCTTCTTAATTCAACCACTTTGAATGGTTACGGTCCATTTTGAATGGTTAAAGCACAGCAAGTAACGATGTGTTCGGACCTTTCAGGAGAAATGTCATGCCACAGATGCCAAGCCAGCAGTTTGCCAACAAAAAGAATGTTCAGCATGGATGGACAAGTGACAACACTTGTGCAAGCATTACTAAGCCTTTAAACTTTAATCCACATTCTGCAGACAGAAACACTCATTAACTGCCCTGAAGAGACTGCTCTGATGGCGTGAACTCTGCAAAGTCAAATTTAAATTAACCAAAGCTAATGGATCCTTATGGTACACATAAATAACTTTAATTGTAGCCGTAAACTTGTGATTTATTTGGAAGTTGTTCTTGAATAGAAATCATTAAAATACATGTAGTTTAATGTTTTTAACTATGTGGGTTCTTAATTATGTTGATAATTATCTTATTTGGACCTAGGACATGTTCTTATGTAGCCAAGTGTTTTTCACAACTACATGGATAAACTATTAAAAACATCAGAAAAGAAAACTATTTGTTCTTTTTTTTAATTTACTGCACATAACATAATACTAACAATATATAGAAGCAAACAGTATTAACTTCTCTAGTGACTAATATATGTACTTTATGAGGTAAAACACATGTATATGTACTTTACGTGGTAAAACACATGAGGTTGAGAACATCACCAAAATCAAGAAATGCAATATTAATTTTATTGGCTGATAGCAAGCCATCTTCACATGACAAACATTTGTAAACTTGAGTTGGCAAGCACACATTTGTGTGTGAACTTGACCAAAACAGTTTGTCATCTATTGTTGTGGAGTTTGTCAACTCAAGTTGGCAAATTTCTATTTGACTTGCGATGGTGTCTTGAAAGACTGATGGACAGAGGACATAGGTACAAAGATTAGTGTATTGTCACTTAATGGCAGAAGACATTTCAGTGGCTTAATTTGTTTATAAAATTGTTAACAACATTGATAACAGTAATTGTCAACATTGATTGGAGGGATATCTTGGAAAAAGGTCATAATAGTCATCTGCTAATACCAGTAGATACTAGTACTACAACAGGGTTAAGAAATTATTGTCAGATCATGTTTTTTAATGAGCAGCAGTCATTAAATAACTTCTTTGTTTGAATTAGGTTATTTTAGTAGCTTAAGAATTATTCTTAATTTATCCAGTTCATAGTTTGTAATTTTAAATGATGTACATGTATCTTAACCATGATCATTGTATTCTGTTTTTTTTTAATATTTATCAGTATTTAACTCCTTCCTGTCTGATGACTTTCCCCTTGAGAATTAAAATCATCTGGCTTTATCCAGAGTTAAATACGAAAGTCTCCACAGGTAACTGAGAACCTATACGGACAGGAGGGAATTAAGGAAATAGGTTTTAAACCCTGGTTGACGCTTTCCTGCCCAAGGACTTTCCCCTTGATGAGTAAAATTGTCTGGTGTTAGCCAGAGTTAAATTCTAAAGTCTCCATTGGTCACTGAGGACCAATATGGACAGGAAGGAGTTAAAGGCCACAGGTTTGTTAGTTTTAAACTATTTTGTGCTACTTGGTTAGAAAGTATGCTTAGTAAGTGCAAATTCTAGAAAAGTGATAAATTCTGCAAAATTTTCTCAGTCGAAGTCCAAAAATGAAAATGTCTGGTGCAATGAAGCCCCATACAGTAGTTTGTTCAAGATAGCTACAGGTACGTGTATCAGGTTGAGGGCAGATGTGTTGTATTCGAGACTGTATCCTAAATGCACTGGAGAAATGTTTGTCATTATTTTTCCAATGCACTATTGTCACTGCAATTGTGCTTACAGTCCCTGTATAAGAATAGCCTGCGAGCAGGCTCTCCTGAGAGAAAGATCCTGCACGGACCCTATTGCCTAAGCATACTGACCTTCTTCACCGTATTGGCTGATTGAATAACCACATATTTGTCTACATGTATGTTGACTTATTGTGATTATTTCAAGAAGCACTCCGAATAGGCTTGCGGAAATTATTCCAAGTATTTGCCTATTATTCTATTCCTTGTTTATCTTTAAGCTTTCCATTTTTCTTATCCAGATCACCTATTTTACCCAAATAATTCTTGAGTAATTGCATTTGAAACAGAAAGTTTTGAAATTGACTTCGTGAGAACGGTAGGACGTGATTGCTTCGTAGCGCATTTATGTGACAATGATTGATTCAATCGGACATACCAGTTGAAAAGGTGTTACGTTTCCACGCCAATAAGAGCCTATAAGCATAAGAAGCCTATTAGAATAAGTGAAGGTAGCTGTTTGAGCTGAAAACCTCACTATTACCTTTTCCCCTTTTTTATCTTTGTCAAGCACAATTTCAACGATGCTCACCATATGTTGTATGTACACTGGACTGGCATTGCAAACAGTGGCACAGTTGTAGTACTATCTCGTGATATCAACCCTGGCAGCGGAAGTACAAGTTACCTGTACGTTTCTAATAGCTATGGAAGAACGTATACCAATCAGTCCCATCAACTTGAATACAGAAATGGAAGTGTAACTTCACATGGGCTGATAGAGATATTCTACACCAGTCCAGCAGACAGGAAAAGGGTAAGTTTTTGTCAAATTCATTAACATGAGAGTTTACTGGACCAAAATGAAATGTCCTTTTTCTTGCCACACTGTACCATTTCTTGGCATCATGTTTCCTGAGAAATCTAGCTTTTGCATATTGAAATACGATATCCCATTGTTAATAATTCTAAGTATTCAAAATTAGATCATGCACTTCTAATTAAACTGAAATGTACTATAAAGAAGATGAAGAAAGGTGAACAAAACAAAGAGCACGTGGTCTTGGTCTTGTGTTGAAAGTCAAGTCAGCCTAAATGTACAACAACAGTCTATCTAGGCTGACTTTTTCTTAAAGAAATTGCAATTGTACTGTCAATTTCTGCCAGAAAATTGTTTCTGGGAACCAATCTGGTCCCTTCAGCCAATTTCTTTGGGTTTAATTTTGTTTTAAAAGAGCCGTATATCTTAACAATGATTTAGTCATACAGTACAACGTCTTAATTCAATAGCTTGATGAAAACATTAGGAACTAGCAAAATATGTGTTCTATTAAGTTTAGTTCAGAAGTATATAAGCGAACTTAGATTGGCAATGTTTTGAGAACAGCATGACCAATCAGATCGATTAATTCAAGAGAATGCAGTAAAACAAGATCCCCTGGATGAGAGCTTTACAAAATTCCCGATAACACACAATGCCACGATAAATGCGATGACACAATGGCAAGTTTACGAGGTCACTTGTGCAAATTGGTTTTAAATGCTTGACATGGAAAAAAGGACCATCACCTCACCCCGTAGGGGCTTCAATTAAATGAACTATCAACTGGTAACCCCCGGATAATCACCCCAAAAATACGGTAGCAGCTCTCACAAAAGTACATTTACCCACTGAAGTTGTGCGGGTTGCCAGCTTTTAGTATGATCTGAGGATATATTGTGGCAATTTGCACCGAGTAAACATCCCTATGTTATGAAGGAAACTGGACACTGATATTAAGGAACCATTTATTAACCATCTACAGTACTACCTTGGGTTACACTTGGCTCAGGGTGGAGGTAACCAAACCTCCGCCTGGGGACAATCCCACACATAATGCATTGTTAACTTGTATTTCTGAACTTGTTAAGTACAACAATATTTTGCCTGTGGAATATTCGTGAACGGTATCTTAATTGTTTGCTTTCCTACACACTTGGAGGGAAGTTGTACACATTTGTAAGGGTAACTAATCTTGTAACAGCCAATACCAAACAAAGCCATAACCCCTTAACATTAACCTATTCAGGAGTAAGGCTGCACTGTAGCATCCTATGCGAATGCAAGACAGTTTAACGCAAGGATGAGTCCTCGGTCTTAATGGGTTAAGGATTATCCGCTTAATCCACTAAGGGACAAGGGAGCAATTGAATATTTTACTCTGGCTAAAGCAAGATGATTGTACTCACCACAGGGATGAGTCCTGAGAGTTATTTCATTACATCGCAACTCAGATGCCTGTTAATTACCAATCTACCCAGTAAATAAGTCGTCAATGTGCGGTATATGGAGCAGATGCTTCATGTTCTATTCCTTATTCTATGTTGACCCACCCCTCCTTTAGTTGCAACACCATGCTATACATTTTCCTAGGCTAAAATGTAAAAATAACCGAATGTATGAAACCGTCACATGTGTACTATGTAATATACCATTCACTCAAGAGAGTGTTTGATTTGATTACCAAACACTGAAGAGTGAGTCGATAAAGAAAACGGTAACCATTATTAACTTACTTCAAGGTGTTCGGTCAGACATAACCTTTCAGTGTATAATATGTGTTCTTGAAAAAATTTGTAGTTAAGGCGAAAATTAGGTTTTAAGTTGTAGAAATTTTATTACTAAATGTTTTTATTACTAATGTGGTTGATATGGTAGCTTGGTGTATATCACTCGACCAGCAAACGTTTGTCAATGTCGTAATCTCAGAAAAAAAGATTTCTGAGCCCTGCACTGGAGTCGAACCCGCAACCTTCTTGTAGTAACTGGAATTGTGTTTTTATTTGATATGCTTAGATTACATAACTGACGAACTCTGTAGGCTATGAACACAACCACACAATAATAGAATGTTAACTCTCTCTCCCTCACCTGCGCCGGTCAGCGTCCATGTATCTGAGCTGCAGTATTCCGCTGGATACTTCAGCCCCTCCCGAACCTGGATTGATTGTCTGACCTTTCTTACTGTTTCGTAAGTTCGAGTTAGTACACTCTGGTAATTTCCGTACACGATGGAAGGTTACGTGTGTCTGCTCCATGAACTTGGCTGAACGTATTGACTTCATCTACTGCTGCCTCAGGGAGACGTCCACCTGACGACCGACGGGAAAACTCCACCTGACGGCTGGTGTTTGACCGCTTTCGAGTGTTCCATCGGTGTCTGGTTCTTTCCTTCCACAATGACAGAATCTACTTTTACTGAGGTTACTTTGAAGGGTTCCCGAATCCAGGGTGTTCCCAGTTTGTTTTTCTTCTTGCTGCGGATGAACACTGTATCACCTTCCTTCCATATGTAAGCGCACACCTTGCTCTTTTTGTCGCGGTATTGTTTGGACGTTTGGTTTTTTCTATTTGCATCACGTTCGCAGACTGAGACTGTGACTTGTGGTAGGTAATTACCGTAGATCCGGGATGACGGCTTACGTAATGGTCGAACTTCAGACAGTCAAACTTCACAGAAAGTGCCTCCCGTTCCAGCTGACTGTAGAGATCGTGAAGTTCCATCCTCTTACACCTGGCACAAAATGGGACCCAATCGCACGGGAGGAGCATCGACCCGGGTTCCATTTTCCGGTGACGACTGAAAAAGGCAAGGCAAGTGTGACTGCAAATATTCGCCTTGAGGCTGTCGAATGAACTCTGCTGTTCAGGGCTACAGGTTCATTTAGACTCTGAGCGAGTGAGGAGACGGAGTGATTCCGCCATTGTGGCAAGGTTTCGCACGAAGCGCGCTAGGAAGTTGACGATCTTTAGGAAGCTCTTTACGTCGGTAACGGTTTCTGGTGTCTTGAAACTCTAACTGGCTTCTACTGTCTCCATGAAGTTAATATTTTTTCGCCGTGAAGGTGATCGTGTCGACACCAAGGACACACTTCCGCTTATACAGTTTTACGTTGAACTGTCGCAGTCGGTCAAGGCTCGCGGCGTTTGTTACGATCGTGTACTGTGCTGCCGTAGACAGTTATGTGATCGTGGATTCACAGGACGTCGTTTAACCCAGATCAAACCATATTCATTGTTCGCTGAAGGATTTTGGACGCGTTGTTGAAACCCATGACACCCGTGGTGCATCGGCGCAGCCGGGTGTAGAAAAAAAATGGCATATTTCCTTGAATTCGGATGGAGGAACAGCTGATGAAAGCTGTTGAAGAGATCTGACTTGGACCAGACTGCTGGACCGTCCGTTTCATGAATTTGTCTATCCACATTGGCGTTAACGTTGAGTAATTAGTACCTGCCCTGGCGTAGTCTTGGGAACGACCACCACATAAGAGACCCACGGTGTAAGGCCAATTGGAGGTTTTCTGATACCCAGCTTTTCCTGGAGGTCTACTTCTTTGTCGAGGGCTTTGTGAAGGTGTACTGGGATACGCGATGACAGATGAGCCATGCAGGTGGTTTTTTTATGAGAGCTCTTGAATGACCGGATTTTGACTTGGCTTTTTACCAGTACCAGAATATGGTGCCGAGGCATCTGACGATCTGCTATCGAACAGAGGTGGTCTAACACGGAGGATATTAAGGTCGACTGTGGCATCTCGCCCTAGCAAGATGTCTGTTGATACCATAAAAGTTACGGTGCGATGTTGACCAAAGGCTAGAACGTCAAAGTCATCTGTTCCTGCCACGTGCGGTACCATCTGGAAAAACACGAATTGAAATAGGCTTGCGATTTGCGCCAGGTCGCTTGATCTGACTCTAGATGTGCATTGGGAGAACGTTGACGCTTGCTCCTGAATCTATAAGTAAACGAATGGGTGTTTCGTTCAATGAAATTAATACCAGTGCGTCTGGCCTTCTGACGTTAGGGAGTTGAGGTGGAAAATTTCGTCGTCACCGCTGTTGATCCTGGCATGGGTAGGCTTGCAACATCATGCATCCCCTGGAGTTCACTCACTTCGTGACTGAAATTTTCCGGGCCAAGAGGTGGAGAAGGGCCACCCCGGCATGCTTTGGGGAAGTGGTTCTTAATACCTTTTGCCGCCAAATATATTCGTACCGTTTTAACGTACTTGTCCCATTTTCGAGGAAAGCCGTTCGATTGAGAATAGACATCGAAAGGCGGAGGCGAGAGGGTCCATAGCAAAGGGGTCAGCTGATGACGAGGTTTACAGCGAAGGAATTACTTTATTAGTCGAAATCTGACTGCGTTCATGACTTTTTAGTGTGACTTCCAAGCATTAGAAAAAACGCTAGTTCTTACTGACCTGGTCGTTGGCGAAAACGGATACGGGCTCTGGCGACTGTGCCATATGTAGTAACTGGAATTGTGTCTTAATTTGATATGCTTAGATTATATGCCTGAGGAGGTCTATAGGCTATGAACACGACACAATAGTAGAATGTCGACTCTCTCTCCTCTCATGCCCCCGTACGCGTCCATGTATGTGTGCCGCGGTATTCCGCTGGATACTACAGTACACTTCTGATGACCGGTGAGACGTTCTAACCATTGAACTACTAAGACTCAGACTGTGATCTAAGCTGTAGGTTGGTCATATGTGCTGCCTAAGCGGAAGCCGCGGTATGATTATAATGATGGAAATAGTAAATGCTGAACACTAATCTGGTTCATGTTTATCGTGGTTATCAGAGGGTTACGGGTTCCATTCTTGTCTAGGGCTCAGAAATTGTTTTTCTGAGATTGCGAGCATGACGAAAGTTCGCTGGTAATCTGAAATTTTATTCTCATTAAGGTCTCATTCCCAAGCTACTGTCCATGTTGGTACGAATTTCTATTGTTTTTCCCTTCTGAGTTATTGCTGATGCAACGGGCGAGCCTGAAGCAAACGAGCAAGGCAGCAGACCTGATCTTTATACAGTGGGCCGGTTTTTAAAACTTTACAATGCGCATTATGTTTGGACGATGGGTGTCCAGGATGCAATGCGGTAGATGTGTTTGAAAATTGATCGTCCAGGTTAGTGTAGTCCTGAGAAAGACTGTTGGTGGGATGTGACTGACGTTTCGATGGCCTCAACCGTTTCGATGGTTTCGATCGGCGGTGATTCGACCGTGAAGCTCCAACAACAGTCTTTCTCAAGACTACGCTAACCTAGACGATCAACTTCCACGAGGATTTGACGATTCTCGCGGATTCAAACCATTTACTTTAATGCAATTTGATGCGGCAATGCGCTTTCTTTAAGTAACTGCGCAATATTTTTGAAATGTGAGGCGTTTTGCATGCTCTACATTGCTAGTTGATTAGATCTTTGGTTTTGATTGACATTTCGGTTGGTTCTCGAAATGACTACTTCCAGTGATAGTCACAAACTGAGTCGTTTGGGAAAAAAACAGGAGACGAAAGTACTGCTTCTGTTACCGCGTTAGTCATGTTTACTTATGCAGGCTACGTATCACCATTGTCTGTTTGACCTAGTCCATCCGCTAGAGTAGAGGTGTTACCGAGAAATAGGTGAACTAAGACTCCTGAACAAAAAGTAGTAATAATTATGACACTTTAAAATGAGCGAATAATTAGCAAGCGGAAACGTGTTGAGTCTCACTTTGATCAGTGTTACTGTACTTCCGCAGGCTATCAACAAACTCAAATGGAAAGGGAGTCAATGAGAATATTTGCATGGAAATACAAGCATACTCAAAGCGAGCTTTCCTTTGCGTTGCCTTTCGCCTATAAGTTGACAACAACCAGGTCGGTATTCCGGCCTTTGGGTAGGATACTTTCCTTGTAATATTTAAAAAAGAGTAGAAGTGTTTTATCGGATGTAAAACAAGAGGCAGCAGCCGACTTTTGTCGCTTATCAAGATACAACACCGTTATGAGTTTCGTTTGTTTTTTTCTCATGAATTGTCAACGAGTTTTGGATGATATGTAAAGTAACCCTGCTAACCAATCAATCGCTTTTCGATTTCCCCCAATACTCTCCAATGACGATCCACTGTGTGAAACACTCCAAAACGTACTCATCCATTTACTGAAAGGCAGCATTCACTACCTTTCAGATATGCTAGTTAAGAAATATATTGATGCTTATATCCTGATAATTACCTATAATTGATAGATGTTTGTTGGGTACATATTTGCATGTATGTGTGTTCACTGAATGGTTTTCTAAATTTTTCATCAAATGTGGGGCTGTTGTATGCCGGATTGCCGTATTTTTCAGAAAGAATTCCCTTCTTAAAAAAGTTGCATGCAGGTTATTTGCGCTTCAGTCAGTAGTTTGTGTTGTATCATGACAACTTTATTAACTTAACTTACTGGATTAACTTCACTTTTGTACTGAATTAACTTAAAAAGGAAACCGAAGCATTTCTTCTTGTGTAAAGCCAATTTTTAAAATTTTTTATTTCTTTTGTAGTACATTTTTACTGATACCACCCACAATTTGCTGTTTACATCGACTGACGACTGTAAAACTTTAAAACATGTTATACTGACATTCAAGCCATCAGATATCCGCTTTCATCCCTCAAATAAAGATGTACTCCTGGCTTACGATAAGTCTACTGAGACAGTAAGTGTTCAATTAGATCTACCAGTCATTTTTAAATGGTTTTTTTCCGGTAGGAATATTTACAGTATGAATGGCCGAATTGTATTTAATTTCCAATTACGAACCTGAGAACAAGCTACCGGCATGGTAAACGTACGCAAATTGATAATGTTCATTATCATCTTGATGTATGCAATAATTCCGTGACAGTCTTATACGGCCAGAAAGTTGCTTATGATTCTCTCCAGTTCACTGACCTCTATATAACTGGACTGCGGATGAACCTCTGGAAAATGTCCT